>JANTCA010021822.1:0-23660 GCA_024741275.1 Chironex yamaguchii
TTTTTTGTTTGTTATACTGTTTTCTTTGCTTTGCTAAATATCCTTTTTTGTTTGTTATACTGTTTCTTTTGCTTTGCTAAATATCCTTTTTTGTTTGTTATACCTTTTCTTTTGCTTTGCTAAATATCCTTTTTTGTTTGTTATACTGTTTCCTTTGCTTCGCTAAATATCCTTTTTTGTTTATTATGCTTCTTTGCTGATTTCTATCGTCTGCTTTTCTCATTGTTTTCCTTTGCTTTGCTAAATATCCTTTTTTTTGTTTGTTATACTGTTTCTTTTGCTTTGCTAAATATTCTTTTTTGTTTGTTATACTGTTTCCTTTGCTTTGCTAAATATCCTTTCTTGTTTATTATGCTTGTTTGCTGATTACTATCGTCTGGTTTTCTCGTTGTTTTCCTTTACTTTGCTAAATATCTTTTTTTTTGTTTTTACACTTGTTTCCTTTGCGTTCTATTTATTATTTATTGTCTTTTGCTTGCTAAATATTCTTTTTTGTTTATTATGCTTCTTTGCTGATTACTTTCGTCTGCTTTTCTTATTGTTTTCTTTTGCTTTGCAAATTCTTCTCTTGTGTATTTGTATTTATTCTTTTTTGATTTTCTTTTTATTCTCCTTTGCTCTGTAGCTGATCATATCTTCCGTTTTATTGTTTATTCTGTTGTGTTGTTACTTTCTTGTTGCCCTTTGCTGTTCATTGTGTTCTAGTTTTATTTGATGATATCTTTCATTGCCTTCTCAGGCATTCCTATACTTGAATATCTGGTTTTACTTTTTTTTTACTGTTTGTCCGTGCTTTAATTTCTGCTAGAATAACGTATTGCTGTGTTTTTGCTACGTGAAAAATCAATAATTTTTAACTCAATGTGATTGATGAGAAATTATGATGAAAGACATAGTGAACGCTATATCCTTGCTTTGGCACAGTTGGCTGTTACTGTTAATGATGATGATTTATACGCTTTTGGGTATTACTTTCAAGGAATGAATGGTCTACCAAAGTCACTGAAAAATTACTTGTTTGTCTAGTTGTTTTTGTCTTGAAGGAGGGAGCACTGTTTCCTACACTTGGTGTACCTCTTCACTGACATAGTACCAGTTCTGGGTTAAAAATGAGAGGTCTCTGTAATTCAGATACAGATACAATATTAGGTATTCCATTTTGGCATTATTATATTCATACTCCACTATAGTTTCCTGTTAATCCCTTCGTTCAAACGCGCAGACCTGTGCTTCTTGGGCTACGTGACTTATGCTTCATCAAGGATCTTAATCTCGGTGCAGTTAATTGCTATTATAAAGTTATACGTAACGGATTTTATTCACTTGGAGAATGATCACGAACGATTTTCGCACGACACAAATACGACTATTGTACCTCTGCAACGTTGGCGTGTTTTGATGAAAGTCACGGCATGCTGACAGCCATTGACATTATAATGCAGTTATGACGATGAAAAAAAAAACCCACGAAGGAAAACCATCAGCTTACATCATCTCAAGTCATAACCGTCGAGGTTTTGCGCTTATCAGCAATGAGACCACACTGCGGTTTGCTCTAACGGTCCGTTTATACGCTACGATGCGCCACTGACAGATTAGTGTGCGTTTACTGTATATATCTGCGCAGTTACGTCATATGCTCAGGCTAAGGGAAGATTTTGCCTTCGATTAAAGTTCAGTTCTGATTTGCGGCATCAGTGCTCACGTCATGAGCGCAGGTTGTGGCCGCTGTGTTTGTCTTCAATTACAGAAAATTTAGAATATAGATCATGATTCATCACTAAAATTGTATAGAAATGCGAATTTAAACCCACAGGACCTGTTTTCTGCCCATATCTTCCTGCTTGCTGCTTTACTCAAGGTCACTGAAATCTATCCACCGATCATGAAGTTTTCTAGATAATTCCACATTCACAGCTACGCAGAGTTTATCCTGGTTTTCATACCCTAACAAGAAATCCACTTTGAAAATATGATTTTGAATGAAGCTTAAGACAAACTTAGCCAGAACCTGTAACCTGTTTCTTTACACTTTATATCTTTTGTAAAGTGTTGTATTTCTATTCGCCGCTTTCATGGAAGGTCAAAACGTGTTCAAGAAAACTTTATTTTCCATTAAACAAGTTGAGTGAAATCTGGTTGACCCTGTAACTGATAAACTAGACCGGAGGCACAAGAGAGTCTTCTGAAAGACGTGGATTGCGGCAAAAGATAGTAGGTTGATTATGAACTATCTGTCATCTGTTGCTGCAGTGAAGTTGGAATGGTGACATGAATCTTGTGATCCTAGACCATCATCAAGTAGAAATATAAGTATTCCAACTGATGTCAAGGATATCCGTCGTCTCGTAGACGCTAAATCAGTATGACATCTTGCCTGTTTTCAAACCGTGGCTGTCAATTAACCCGATTAATGATCCAGATTTTGGTATGCAGTGGTGTCTTGTAATAACAGGAAAAGTCATAGGTTCGAATCAGGATCGCATCTTAAGCTTACTTAAGCCCTTTTTGTTACTTGTTAAACTAGCAACTGATTCCGCTCGAATTAATGGACGGATGCATCATACCATACTACATCATTTAGACGCGACAAACTCAGGAACTCAACTGAACTCAGTAAGCACATTTGGACACTCAAGGACAAGAACATTAACTACGCAATCTCCTGGCAAATACTAGGCATCTAGTCCCTCTTTCAGTAGCACAAACAAAAGGTGCCCCCTCCGCCTCGAGGGAAAGCTCTTTATCATAAAAATTGAACTCGTCGCATCGTGCCGGCATAGAAACAAAATTCTTCTGTGCAATTTGTAAAATTGCACTTGCCTCCTCGGTGTGTCGATGTTTGTCTGCGTATGTGTATAGGTACGCACGCTTAGGTACGCGTCCGAGGTATTAAGTGTGAGAGCATTGCCTATATTAAGCGCTTAATAAGAGTGGGATGTTTGCCTTCCGATCTAACGCATCTCAGTTAAAGCACGTCCTTCTTTTCTTGCAGGATTCGTATGATCGGGCAAAGAGTACTCTTGTAGCAAAGGCCAAAGAGCACAAACTATTAGCGGAAGGTTTGCTTAAGTATGAGACTTTAGACGCTGAAGAAATCCGACTTGTCATTCAGGGTAAAATGTTAAATAGAACCTTATGACAGAAACGTTGCATAGACAACGCCCGAGATTGTGAAACAAACCACCTGTGTTAGTTGGATCTTATCGCCGTTTATTGCTGTCTTGAACTTTGTGTCTCACATGTTTAGCTAAGTAGTTTAGAAACTATGAATTTGTGGAGTAAACTCACGGAGCTGTGGAAAGTAGGTGAACACATGTTGGTATTTTTCTGAATACTGCATAATAATTAATCCTATCTGTTTTGTCCTCATTGATTAAAGACGTTAACCACTATAAAAGTTAACACGACTTCTTCTCTGGAGCAGTGATTAAGAACGAGCTTGAAACTCTACTTATATCAGACTATGTCTTCTTTCCGTGCAATTCAAATAATCATCGTTAGCCTTCCGTCACGTTACCAAGGTAACTAAGTATCGTGGCTTGTTTGATTGCGTAACAAATTTGGGACAACTGTATCAATGTTCTATTTATACTATTCTGTGTTGCTTAATGTTGTTTGTAGTTGTCATACAAGTATTTTAGGTGCCATTTGACCTTGTTTTGGCAATCACTCATTACGCGATTTGTGAAGTAACGATTTGTTGGCTATGTGGGATTTTAGCACTTGACTTTGTCATTATATTGTGCGGTGCAAACCATTGGCATTGCTACTAAGGTTGCTTTCTCTGTCTCCTCTTGTGGTTCTATAAGACTTTCTAGGTCGAAACGTCGCAAAAAGGTTATTGTGCGTTCTGTCAGAGGCTACAATCGGAATGTGTTGGGATCCAATGACGTCCAGCTGACGCGCTTATTCTTAGCATGCTCGAGAATTGTGTAGTGATTTGAGCAACCTAAGTATTTGAGGATATGGTACATATAACTGTAAATCAGATGTCCCGTCTTCTTTAAAACCAAACTTACTTAGAAGGGGCTGCTAAGACGTTACGCAAAGCACTTCCCTTATAATAGAGGAATGATACTTCCTGTCGGCCTTGGTCAAGTTGGTAAGACGACGATCTTGAAACCCCTTAGTTGTAATTCACCGTAAGGATAGCTCATGCTAAAAAGAGCTGACTTCCCGACACACACTCTGTGATTATGGGTATGGAATCAGCTACCGTTGATCAAATGCATGAATGGTCACATTTGAACCCGACGCAAAAAGACGCGCAACAGCACAGATAGCGAGGATAAGATTGCTCTTCAAGATAACCTATCATTTTGAATATCAATACGTCGGTTATTGCGCACTTTTTCTACCCGTCCTTGTTACCTTGTTCATGATTTCACGTGACTCACGATAAGTTGTGCCTTGGGAATACGAAATAGTTGTCTCCAAGAACAACACGCGGGTCTATACATACAGACAAGATGTTGTAGGTAACGAACGTTAGACAGGGAAGACATGCTTTGACATGGACGTGCGTCTGCATAACATTCAACATACATGTCCATGAGAAAATGTCAACGTTATGACCCTTGTCATGTTGCGCAACTTGTTTGAGGTCACGTGCTAGAGCGTAGAGAAAGAGAGGAGTCTGTGAAAGGATAAGAAAACCTGCTTGGGGGAAATATGGAAACAGTTGTTTTACAAAACAAAACACCATGTTTGAAAATTTAGACAAATATCAACTGGACGTCAATGTGTTACTATGACAAGTAAAGTTTTCATTCAAAAGAGGAACAGTGAGTGACTTCATTTACCGTAAAACGAGTGATGGTTACTTCAATACTCTAACTGAATATCATGACCACAAAGAGAACCTAAGTGTAGAAGAACATGGTAAGTCGAAATCTCCGAGATCGGCCTTTGTTATTCCCCGAGCTGACACAGAAGTGAAACACGTCCTAAACGTAAGTCTTCTGCGTGCACGAAAAACGCATGCCGAATCGTTTCGCGTGATGGGAATTGCGGAGGGTATTTACTGACAATGCTATAAGCAGACGATGGTAATGAAGACAGGAATGGTCATGACGAAGATGACAAACATAATATACATTATGAAGAAGATGATGATGTCAATGACAGAGCAGAAATTTCTCTTCCAATCATGCAGCAATCCCGCCAAGATATGTGACTCGGCATTTTTATAAATCAACGTAATGCAATGTACGCGTGGTCACGTCTACTTCCACCTCAACTGTTTCCTTGCTTTCCTTTTCACAAAGCTATAGTATTACTATCGTACAGATGAAAGTTCCTGCCAAAGAATTCTTAATTTAACTGATGTCTCTCGCATCGTAACTTTGCACAAATTGGTGTCAATTTACTATGTTTCGGAAAGTCTTATACTTTTAGGGAGGCATTTTGGCATAAAAGTTCTCTTCTTTGACCATACAAGTATGTCAATATGTCGATTCCCCGTTTTGGACGCTTCAGTGTAATGACTTTGGACATGTACTAGCCAAATCAATTTGCGGAATATCATAATGTTCACGATATCCATGACAGTGGTGATTGAACCACTTAATAGCATCGGAGCTAATATGTCTAGCCAAGTGGTTAAAGTGCCTTGGATTGTTGACTTTGGATTTTAATACTACGAACCCTGGTTTGAATCACCCCCAGATATGTCATATCAAGTGAGAAAGGTCGTTAACACGCTAATCCTAGGCATAAAGCCGCGTCTCCACTAGACGATTTCTGAGACGATCGTCGTAAAAATCGTCTTGTGGAGATGCGCCTGTAAGGAAGGCCACATCGATAGGAATGGGTTGGATTTTGCGGGTTAAATAAGCTACAGGCTATTTTGTGCTTCCACCTTGCATAGAGGTAAAAACCTTATACCTTACAAAAACAGCTGTTGTATTATTAGCCAGCCAGTCAATCACTCTCAGTCGATCAGAATATTGAATGGAGAAAGAATATATGACGGCAACGAATTCGTGTGGAGTGGATTGTTTAAAGGAAAATTTCATTTGCCACTTGTGTAAAATACATGAAGTCTTTAACCTCAGCTAAAGAGAAAAAATGAGAGAGTAAACGACAATACAGAACAAGATAGCTTGGTTGGGAGTTTAAGTTGACTTACAGTTGTTAGGTAGGTTTCCAAGCTCTAATTTTATATCATGTCATGTCATTCCCATAGTCCTTGGACCATTGGAGCACGATTCTCCATCATTTCTTTCGATCAATTGCTTCCCTGACACAATTCCCGATAACTTTTCTAGTTCGCTCTGTTATGTTGTTAACCAAGATGTCTTTGGTCTACTTCCACTACGTTTCCCTCCCACTTGACTATACATGATTTAATTGTGCAGAAGTACCTGGTTTTCTTGAGTCATGAGCAAACCATTGCAGCTTCTTTCGTGCAATCTATAAGTGGTTCTTATGCTCCGATTACATTTTGGATTCGATGTTTAGCTTTCCTGCCAGGACAAAAATTTTGGTGATTGTATTAGAGACTTTGTAAAGGCATTTGAAGTTGCAGTGCCGCCGTGGTATAGTGGATACGACGACGATCTTGCAAGCAAGAGGTTGCGAGTTCCAATCCGCGTCGTCACAGACCAAATACCATTGGCGAGAGAAAGTAATGGGAGCCCGCTCTCATTAAGAGCTCACTTTCTGGTAAATTCCCTACCCCTGGCATGGGAATCAACTACAAACTTCAGGGATATCGTTAATGATTGCAGAGAATTTACATTTACTTGCTCTAGAGGCTGCGCTCTCCATTTTGTAGAACATAGGAATTTGCTTTCCTAGTCACATCGCTTTGAGCTTGAATACAGAAACAGCTGGAAGCAAGCACGACTGCATGTATGCCAAATATTGAGTTCTTTTAATATAAATTTCCCTTTAATGACCCTCTAAATTTCTATTTAATGACAATCTTCGTGGAAGTCACACTCATAAAACGTGTGATTTGTAATCGTATCGTGACTGACTTCTTCGCTGTTTGAAAACTAATTATCTCCAGCACAATTTTTGGTTTCTGCTTGCTCGCCGGTCACGACATGTTATAGCTCCATTTTTAAGATTTCACCTCTGTTGCGTAATAGTCTCATAATGGTAAGTGAGTGAGTGAGGCTTTATTTCTAAGAGGAAGGGATATTTTAAGTCATTATCATGAGGTGCTATCACGCATATTTGTGTGTCACCCATCGTTTGAGTGGCTCCACAAACGTAATGTCAACGCAGTGATAAAAGAACAATATCCTCTCTCTTAGTAATCCCACGTCCTTTGACGCCCCATAATTTCGCTTTTTATGGGTTTTTTTTAATCGTAGACAGTTTCTAAGTAATTTCCTATATGTCCTGATTTGTGTTTGAAAAACGGTGAGGTCTACCGGTGAAGGCGTAGAATCGTCAATCCTAATCAACAAACGATTTGTATGTTATCTAACTTTAGGTCTAGATTCGTACTCTTCTCGAAGGGAACTAAAGCTGCGCGTGAAGTTGAATCTGAAAACACGTTTTCTGTAAACTGCAATGAATATTCGCAGTCCAAGGGAGGCTTACACAGTAAATGTTATCAGAGGATTAACTTAGATCGTGTTAGTCAAAGTGTCACTTGCGGACTTAGGATGGAGTCCTCAATGTGGTAACAAGTGGGTATGAACATATCTCTCGTGTTCGTTCACAATGATTCATTTATATATACTGATTATGAGTGGAGCATTACTACAATAGCTACACTGAGAGGGAGCCGATCAATTTCGAACTCGCACTCAAACCGACGTGCCATCCCGACACAAAAGCTAATGAAGACAGTACAAATCTTTCCTATTACGAACGGAATGAAAACGGTAAATAAGCCATAAATCAAGCATTGATCAATATCAATTTTCGTCTCTTATACCATGCCAATTATCACCAAAAAAATGTTAACTCAGCATATATAATTTAGCTATATTGGAAGTGTAACCAAGGATTCTATGAGAGTTTCCTTCCGTTTAATTTGAAATTGAGAGAATAAAAGAGGAAAGGTAAATATATACAAATACGTTTAAAAGATTCCTTATCATAGTCTCCTGGACTTGTACTTTTTCTGTCTGTTGCTTGAAAATAAAGAGAATGCGAAAGAAAGACATCGAGAACTTAAAGAGTAGCGGAGAAAATGTCTGATTCTGTCGACATCTGGATCCAGTTGGTGCTAAACGAGTTGAAAACGTTGCAATAGCTCATATGTTTCAAGTTAGCGTAATGAAGCTGCTCGTCAATATATAGTAATAGGAAAAACAATTGTCAATATTTGTTATCCGAATCACGGTAATACAAAACTAACAAACTTTAACTTTGAAGAGATGTTTGTTTGTACTAAGTTTTAATGCTTCTTTTGCTTGTAGACAAATGTCCAATGATACTTAATGGATCTTGTTCTTAAAGTATTCACATCAAATGATATCCACAGCTAATCGGTTTAGGGTGCCAGAATCAAACGACAAAAAGATAAGCATTAGAGCAATGTTTGCTAATCATTATCATCATCAAGTACCTTGTCTGGAACTATCATTTGTAATTATATCTCTTCATTTGTTACGATCATAAGCCAGTTTGGCAAACTTCCCATCACTCGTGTACTTATCCGTAGCCCATTTGCTTAAGCTGTTCAAATACTTAAATCGTGCTCTGCTCCTCCTTCCTATGCATTCAATCTTTCCAGTCAGATCTTAAACGATTGCCCTCATATTTCAGTTACTATTTTTGTACCGTTTTACTGATTGGCAATTTTACCTGGCATATTTAAGACATTGTCACTGCTTTACTTTCAGTTTAAGAAATACTCATTATCCTTCATCTGAGTCACATCTCTACTAACTCAAAACAAGACTGGATGCCAGAAGAAATAGTCTAACTTTGTTACCATTCATCAAAATAGATCAGAAATAGCATTTGAACATCCAGACTATTGTTAACGCTAATGTCAATAATAAAAATGGCCATTCTTTGATCTTTTCTACCGCATTTATTCCTAAGAATCATATAATAAACCTGTAGCTATGAAAGCCTACCCATACACGAGTTGAACAGACACAAGCGACCTCCATACTACAGCTGTCTTGAAATCAATGTCATTTTAATCCCTCAAAATTACAAGTAATAGGGTTGAACATTTGTTACCTTCTCTATTAAATATACTCAACTCCTCTTTATATTATTCTTATCTTCTTAAATTTGCTTTTGTAGCTTCTACAAGGCTAAATTTCGAGATATGGAATCAACAAGTTTAAGCTTGGTGTAATCTGGTTGCTGTCAAGAAAGTTTAGCTTCGTGTATGTTTACCTAACTTCCCCAGAGACATGGCAAGTCATGTCAATGTGAGTTGAGTGTAGAGCATAAGATCAACATGTACATTCATCAGTATCACAAAGGCACCAGCAAGATCACCTCTGTACTGAAATTAACAAATTCTACTGCAAATCCTCAAGAGGACTACTAATTTCATCAACAGAAGTACTTAATGGACGGCTTCAAAAATTTGCTTGTGTACTGAGGCTCTGTTCTCTTCTCTGTTCACCATTGAAAGGATCTTAAAACTGTTGATTAACCACAAAGATGTCTTGTGGTGTGCGAACATTGCTTCTGGAATAAGTTTTTCTGCACTATAATTCAACCTTCATAAGATTCTAAAAAGGGGAATCTTCAGTCCCATGGATAACGACGACATGAGAATCGAGATGAACGAGACACACATTCTCTACTAATACTAGACAAGTAATAAAGGCTTTATAAATTTGAATGAAATTCAGTGTCGAAGATGATTCTAAGAAAGGTCCATCAGTTATTTTATAGGAGTGCACTTAATACTTCCACGTTATTGTGCAAATGAATGAAGGAAAAGCTATCATTAATCAAAAAATGAACAGCCTAAAGCCAAAGGTCTGAACTCAATGTACTCTGATCAGAACAATAACATAATGGCTTTATTTTATAAACGTCTGAATCATTAAGCAAACTTTCCACTTGATTGCAGTTTGGAGACCTTTATAGAAATCATTATCTATTAGGTTGTTTATAACGAACAATAGATTCTATGATGCTCTAAATTGATAAATATCGGGAGACCTATAGTATAGGATCAGTCACGATTTTGGTCACTCAATTAACCATAAGCAAGAAAACATAAGCATCAAATTACCACCGGATTATCCAGTTTTACCAAATTTTCTCGTTTATATGTTTTGGTCACACCCCGTATTACTTAGCCAACACTACACTGGCAAAGACGTGTCGCGTTCTCGGCTGCTTTTCGTCAATCAGGCTGCAAGTCATCGATTTTCACCCGCAACACTGAAAACAGCCTATCAGTAGCACAAGTGGGTATCACAAAAGTCCGAAGCAAGAGTGGGGGAAGCGTAGAACCTCTCTCTTTTCAAGCAAAATGGAAGAAAGTTCTAATGCTTCTTCTGATGCTGTTGTCGATATGGAAGGTGTCTCTTCTGGTATTATAAATGAAGCTTGTGAAGCTGAAGAGAACACGGGAAAGGAAAAAGAGAAAGACTTGGATGGAGAAGATGAAAACAAAGAAAGTACCGAGAAAAATACAGCAAGTTTAAAGCACGCAAGATTTAAGATTTTTAATCATTCGAGGCATGAACTAAATGGAGATAATGCAGACGATAATTTCTCGGGAAGCAGTCAAAATACAGGTGACTCCAGTGTCAGCTCTCCAACAAAATCCGAAGAAGAACGCTCAACTAGCTTGAATTCGCCGACTTTATACTTTAAGAGACTCAATGAGCATAGCTCGCAGTTGACTCAAGGAACATTTTCCACTCATGGCTATGCCACTACAGATGCAATTCCTATGACTATGTTTTATCGGGACGAAAATTCTGTTGCCAATCGCGCTAAACAAAGACCTACCCTGGATGAACTTCACAAGGGATCAGACATTAACGGTGCAAGAACAAAGGTAAGGTTATCCTGATGAACGAATTGGTTTTGAATCTACTGTGAACTCTTGACTTAATCGTCTTCGTATAAGGATTGCTACCTACGCTTAACTGTGATCTGTTGACGATTATTTGAGAATTTTGCATTTGATTCTTTAGGTGATAAGCTTGACTGCGCGTTCAATCCCGAATGTTAAGAGACGTTTGAGGGCCTTTTTAACTCCATGCTACAAAACGTAAGGCAAAATTTCTCTAGAAGTATGCAAAACAGGGTGAAAGATTTGGCCGAGTATCACCAAAAATTTATGTTGTTCGGTTGTGCGAGTCGCATAAATGCTACATTCAGAGTCTTTTATAATCTTTTAGCAAGGCACGAAAGTTATTGTTATCAAATTGAAGGTTGGACTAATATAAACGTGGACGACCACAGATTTACACAGCAGTGCTGTTAACTTTAATGTAACAAAATAATCTAAGGTTGTTGTTATTCTTCGTAGAAAAACGCGAATTTTTTCTTACTCTTTCAAAAAGTTTTTTTCCTTTCATTTTAATTCCTATATTTCTTATGTTTGACGTGTTTGATAACCCGACCTTTTCTTCCTCTGTCTGTTGCCTTCTGGCTGTTTAACCTTGCCTCAATTTTTAGGGCTTTCCCTTAGTCCTAATTGTCATTGATTCCTACGTTAGGGCATTCCTTGAGCTGTAGCGAGTTTCAAATCAGCATTTGCAGCACTCAGGAGCTATGTAACTAATTTTAATAGACATGCAGTAGTTTATAGCAATTAATTCACGCAGCAACCAAGAAGATAACAGTTCCACTGCGATTTAATAGTTAACAAGTTATGACGAAATTTATTTGCCGAAATCTTGCCAGATTCATTTCTAGGGCTTCCATTTTCTGTTCTGTGTTAATTTAGGTCTACTGTTAGGAACAAAAACATCTTATTTACCACCGTAATTTTTATTGCTAGTACAATTTTAGAATTTGCAAAAAGAGAAAATGGAGACCTTAGTGATTATTATGAAAACATCGAAATTGATGCCAAGAAAAAATTCTACAGCATCGGTATTCTTTGCCAAAGAAAGACTGGAATTTTACTTTGGACCAAATTTATTGTACTTCATTATCGTTATTATTATCAGTGATGTTAGTCGCAAGAATGGACAGGTTGTCTGACCTTTACCTTTTAGGCACTGCAGTAGGCAGTACCGCAAAAATTGGAATCCAGGGACTCAGAGCCCTTCAGCGTTTTCCTGCTAATTTCATTGCGGCTTTTTACAAATGTCATAGACCATATTTTCAAAAGTGACCCCTTTCATAGCCATGGTATCAAACATTATAGACTGAGTACTCGATCGAGTTTTCCACTATCTAAAAGTAAGCTATTTATTTGCAATTGACCAGTGAAAATAGTTATTCCTCGTTCCATCCTTTCAATCAATATGTTCCAATCAACATGTCCATACTCTGCCCTCGTCTCATACTGGACACAGTAAAATCAATGTCTGACTAAAATCACGATCTTTGTTTTGTGCATCCTACAATATGAATATATCCCTGAAATATCGCGTAACCAGTTGCTCCTTTATTAATTTATTATCAAGTTGTAGGATCCATGTACATTATTGTAATCAGAATGTATACATTGTTAATAGCTTTTACTTTTCATCTGATGACAGATGCTACTGTTTTAGATATTTAAATATCGCTTTAACGTTTTCCACCAACTCCAAATAATTGGAGTTCTAAATACAGGGCATTAAGCTCTCTCAATTCCTTTCCAGGCAACTTCTACATCCCTGAAGTTGTAACCCGACTTCCTTAAGCACCCTAATAAAGTGTTCTCCACACCACAATTTTAATACGTTAAGTTTTAAACACATAAGCTAGACCAAACATCCTTAATTGTTATGTTTATAACTTAAAATAGGGTAATTGTCTAGAAATGCCTCTTGTACAAAAAGCAGCTATGACATTTGAAGAGTCAAGAGGGGTTAAGTATAGATTTGGTGCAACTGTACGCAAGTGCAATACCTTCTTAACTTGAATAAGTAAAGTGACTGAACTGGAAGTTATTCAGTTATTCAATTATTGAGTCTCTATATTAAGAAAGAACACTTTTCACTGGAACATTGTTTACGCAAAAAGGGGCTTCATTTCAGCTCAATGCGGGAGAAGAAGATCCATGAGGAATACAAAGTCTCTCTAGGAAAAACCCCATACGTCTTGCTGAGTGTTGAAGTTTGAAAGAGAGAGAATGTTGGTAGAAAACAACTGTTAGCAGGATAACTGACCTCTAGGCCGACAAATGTAATAAGAAACAACTAGGCTGTCACTTTGGACGTAGAACATTGCTCGTGATTTTCAGATAGATACAGCGAATAGCTTCTTCTGACAAAGTTCTGCAGTTTTATGAATTTGTCTCTACCATTTTTGTACAAGGACAAAAACAGCATATGTCATATCATTATCTAGGTTTGAAGGAGAGTAATTTGCCAGTTATTGGTTGCAAGCATTGTCACCTGATTTCTACAGTCCTAAAACTGTATAGAATTATCTAGGCTTACTTATAAATTGGTTCTACCTCAAATGATCATGAGATGAAGTCTTAGTTTTACACAATGTAGGCTGGTTATTAGGATGACCATTGCAATCGTATTCCGTTGAGTGAAAGCGGGTAAGAGTCACAAACAGACTAGTGTTGCTCTACCTTAAGCCTTGAAATTAGCAGTTTTGCACATATGATTGTTGCAATCGCCGGAATTATCGACTGTCACAAAAATGAAAAGTATTCTCATTGTTAAAGTTAAAGATGTACCAGGACACTAATATATCAACAAAACTGTTGACAACGACAACACACCTAAGGAGATGCATTAAAGAATGTACTTTGAAGCTTATGACTGTCATGGTGCTATTCGAGAATTGTTTAATCAATCTGATTTGAAATCCTATAATTTTATGCAAGAACTTCTACTGGAAATTATTTGTGGTGAGACTAACCAAGCGGAGCTATGTGTTGTGATGGATATCTATGGTGAAGATGTGGCTCAGTATAACCTTAAGACTCAATTTTGTATTCTACGTTCAGCAGTAGCTAAGACCTCAAGCATCGATGTTTATCATGTCAACATACTCGACATGGTAAAATTTTTCAGCTCCCTCACTTCAGCTTAAAAGGTTTTATTCGGACAAGTTGTGAAAATAGTTAGACTGCTCATCATCCGCCCTGCAAAAAATGCTGTAGATAAAAGAACCTTTTCTGGTCTCAACAGAGTCGAGACATATTTGCGATGGACAGTGACTGACACCTGATTAAATCACCTCATGCTCTTGCACATGCATAGTGAAATGACTGATAAAATTGATCTCAGCACGGTGGTAAATCAGTTTGTCAAGGAGAATGATGCCCAAAAACGATTTTTTGGAAGTTAACCAAAAATGATTTGTAATGCCATAAACTTCTTAATGCACAACCCTGTCCAATAATAAAATAGAGTATATTAGTGGACTATGTGCACAATTATTGAAACACTGATGAACCCCTTTCATTCACTACACCAACATATATTTTGCTTATGTGCAAATCAAATCAAATTCGTTTCATTTTTTGCTATGTTATTGTCATTAGTCAGTAGATTATTATCCGTGTTTGTAATTAGAGGTGGGGTTTCCCAGTGTTTTTAATAGCTTGAATTTCAAAAGTCCCCCTGTGGGGCCTACCCTGGGCCACTTGCAAAATATCCAGTTTTTAACAATGAGCACCCTATGTCTCCTTAGTAATTTCAAGAACTCATTGAAATGCTAGGCTGCATTGTTTGGTGGGGTGGGAAGAAACAGCTTGTTTTATACTCTCTAAGGTGGTAGGTGGGAGAGAGAGATTGTGTTCGACATTTTCAGCCCCATGCCCCCCAAAAACGTTTGCTTGCTAGGACACTGGTATGGAAAGCAGTACTGAGTAGCCACTTGCTATCATCATCAAGACAAAGCTTTTCATTTTGGTGTTTCTGAAATTGCCACGGGCCACCGTTCCAATGAATTGCTTCCTTTGAAGTCTGCGTTCTTTATCTCAATTTCCTTACATTCCGCTTTCTTAATTGATTTGATATCAAATCAAGCAAAACCAAAGTGAATTTATATCTGATGTCAACCAATATCACGTATTAAATAATTATATCCGTTTATGTTTCCTAAGCTATCTTATGATTGGGAGAAATTAAATTGCAAACGGAAACTTTAAAAATGCCCAGTCTTAACTGAAATGTATAAGGTCAACTTGGGTGATATACAACTGACTTGAATAATAGGACAGCTTTAGCATATGCCTCCGGGATTTTGATCTTTCCAAAAACAGTTACTCTTTCTGACCCTACAAATTCTGCGTGCAGAAATACACTAGGAGGTAAAGAAAAGCAAAAACCTATTGCAGACCACAGTCAAACCTCTCTTCAGCTAACATCCTTTAAATTGAAAACCTCTCAACAGTGGACACTTGTTCTTGAAACAGACTAAATTACCGTCAAACTTAAATCAAAACCGCTTTATGATGGTCAGCCTGGATAGCGAAGACAATGACAAACGTCAAGAATGACAATTTTACCATGCAAATACTCTCTATAGTGGACACTGCGGAAGAAATATTGAAGCATTAGAACATGATTGCCAGAAACTTCTATATTTCAGACACTCAAGGTCCTTTTATGTCTGCATCTAACATCCTGTCTAACAAACCTTTAGCTTTTGCAGACCCCAGAAAATAATATTGGACAGCAATTTACAGCTCATAGCCACGTCCACAATTTACTCTTTTTCCTGCGACCTCTGCTCCAAGAAACAAAGGCGCAGGATGAGAAGCACTTGTAGATTTTTCTCCCAAAGAGTATGTTCATTTGATAGCAGCGGCATTCTTCTGTCCTATATTACCAAGTTGAAACTACAAAATTTGCTTCGTGTAAGAAAACAAAAATTCTTAGGTATTTCAAAGTGTCTGCAAGATTTTTCTAAATGTTGTGATCAATATTTTTCTGTCTTTGACATGTCTCGACTATTTCAATTAAGCTAAAAAGTGATGATCTGGTTTTTACGGGTCTGACTTGACGGAAATCAGAGGGAACTGGGAAACCTCTTTACAGCAGATACATTTTTCTTATTCCCGATTTTGTCTGAAGTCTCATTGCATTCACCTTTTGGGTTAATACTCTCTGGACAATGTGAGCCGTTGGCGGTCTGCATTGGAACACGTTGAAAACCAGTAAGATATGATTGTAAATACAGCTCAAATTTCCTCAAGCAAGTCTGTTTGACATTCTAACAGTTTGACTTGCAAACAGCAAAACATCTTAATCCCAGCGTATTAAACAAATTCTGTGACAAGATAAGGTCTATTTGTGGTCGATAAACGAAGCATTTTCCTTTTTTAACATTTCAAGGGGGATTCCAAAATTCATTATGGCTGAGCAAATTGGTAAAGCTTTATAGGCTCCAAAGTAAATGATGTAATTCTTCGGTAAGCAAGAGACGATTGATGTTTCAGGGTTCATTTAGCAGGCTTAAGTCAAGATTACGGCAAAACTACCCGGTCTTCGGGGTTTTTTCCTCTCATACATTGCTGATAATCACTCGAGTAACCAGTGTCCGACGTTTCTTGTTTTCATGATAAATACTCACCGTTTCATTTTTAGCGTGCTAACATCAATAACAATATTATAAGTAAACGTCCTTATCAAGTAATAATTCAGTTGCCAAGACGTTATTTTTGCAGTGGAAGCGCTCAATACAGAGACAAGAATTTTAATCGTTAGCACTATCTGTACATTGACAAGTCATGAAATCGCAAACATAGCGAGAAACCCCATACATTATGCTACAAATGGTCCAGTCATAATCCAAATTGTGTAACTGTTTAATTTCCCTTTCGATTTAAAAGTTCAGGAAGCAGACATTTTACACCATTTCCTTGAGAGAGTTCTTTTAGTAGAGTCATGTCTACTAAAACATAGGTACTTATTACCGTAACTATACGTCACTAACTTTGACCTTTAAACGATCGGAAGTGTAGATCAAAATATGTTGGACAACTGTATTGTGAACCGGAGATCTGATGAAGTTTTGGTAATTGCTCAATAATTGTGAAATGATATTCGCAATTCAACATGTTTCCGTTTCAACAGGACAGAATGAACAAAGTACAAAGTCCACTTTATAAAACGCGTAATTGGGACAATTTCCAATCTTGAATCGTGTAGACATTGAAATCAATACAGGTCCCTCAGACTTAGCTGATTATCAGAGGAATAGCAATTCTGCTAATGGGACATAAAGAACTTCGACTTACAATACCGTAGTCGCAATAATAGATGTGGAGGAAATTAGTAAACAAACACGAGTTCATTGACAAGCCATCGAATGTACGGGAATTCAGTTAGAGACTTCTACTTGACACCTTCAACTATGAGGGAATATTTAATAATACTGGTGATGGAGTAGTCTTTCTAAAATGTCCCATGAAATACTTTTACGCTCAGGATTGCTTGAACAGTAGGAGTGCAGTTGAGTTGATAGCACCATAGTTCATAGAAATGAGACGATGTTAGCACAGAGCACCGCCTTTATTTTATATCTTTCATTCAAAGTTGTATTAGTTAATACATTTTGAGGAAAGTTTAAGGTTTTGTATCATGACGTTAGAAGCGATCATAAGCTTTTTGTATTCATCTATCTAAAAGTTAGAAGATAATCAGAGTATAAATTCTAAAATTGTAAATGCTTATTCTCCATCCTGATATCTGGATGATGACTTGTCAGAATTTGACGTTTGATAAATATTATTTCTTACTGATTATTTTATTTGCTACAGATGTTAAGTGATTGACGATCAATAAACTAAGTAACTAGACATTGTATCACTTGATTCGGACAGTATAAACGAATATATTTATAAGTGAATAAGCGAATATGTTTATTGATTTGTAATTGTTCAAGAAAAAGCTAGAACTTTTGGCACGTCGTTTAAATATTTCTAAACATCTGTCTCCAATAAATTCCCCTCCTTCACAACTATGATACAATTCTGATGTATAGTTAGATGAAAAGTTATAAAAATCCTTTTTGTAAAGTGCATAGCATCTATTCTGGAAGTACTTCTGTTATTGTTTCTTGTTTCATATATTTTTATTTATATACAAGATGGCATCTTATCGAATATATGATTTGACCTTCAAGAGTTTGACTTGAAAAGCTTTTCCTGGTCATCTTGTAAACTTTCTAGGTGCACTGTAGGGAGGTTAGGAATGTCAAGTTTATAAAGAAAGTTCTCTGCATTATAAGCTGTAATGGCCAAGAATTATTTACACCCTTCCTTCGCTTTCTGAGGATCAAAGCATCTGAATTCTGTTGGTAATCCTGCAAAGGGAACTAGAAAAGTGTTTCATTGTGTTAAGTCTCATTACCGAGAAAACATTAATCTTAAAATATTTTCTGGAGAGCAGTACCCGACCTCGACAAGAGCCCGCAAAAAGTTTTATTAATGCTCGACAATTTTGCTCTAGTCGCTTGGTGCACGCTCATTCATCAAATCTATTAAAGGCTTGTTTGCTCTCCAAGGTTATTCTATTGTTCGGCAGTTTATTCTATTGTTTTATCTTTTAGCTATATATTCTTAATGACTATGCTTAAGCTTATGCAACGTAACTTAAGTAGTTGCAAAAATTTGAGTTGGATTTAGAATTTTGAAACCCACAAGGACCCGTGCTGTTTATAGCTCGAGGGACCGAGCTGGCTCTCGACAGGCCTGGCTCCATGCTACGTTATTTCCCCGATCAATTTTATCCTGTATCAAACTCCCAAAACAAAGCTGTAAACATTAGGGCTGTATTCGCCAAGGGGGCAGGGAGCAGTTGCCCTCACTTTTTGCAAAGTGAACATTTTTAAAAGGTCTCTGTTTACAAGTGTCAGCTATAAATACGGAACTTTACATCATGGAGTTAACTATCAACCGTGTTTCAACGTTTCCTGTGGGTTAGTTTGTTTTCAACTCCTGTTTTGCAACTGTGTTTTTGACTAAAGTGTTACTAAATGAAGGAGTAACTTATGAACTTAGATTTTGGTGGACGTCTTGCCTCCCCAACTTTCAAAGACCGACTACTACTATGAAACATTATCTTGCTAGCTGCAAAGAGAAATACCTATCTGCTGGATATGACCACCTTATATTGGATATCTCTGGTAGTATGTTAACAGTCCTTGGTTTTTCTTGTAACAGGTATCTTATTTACTGTCAACAGGCAGATATCTTTTTTCATGTCAACGGATGATATATGGTAAAGAAGGGCGCCGGATTAGCATACATTTGAGTTTCTTGGTTTTATCACAATATTTTCCGAGACTCTAACCTTTTTTCTTGGATATAATTACAAATCATGGTGGTGAAACCCAATACAGTTTAATTGGGCCTTATTATTGTGCTTAAATAACCAGACTGTTATAATAGGTATTTTGCTATGCATAGGACTTGGCTGCATGCGAAAAAATTCGAAAAGACATCATTAACATTTCCCATAAGACTTATGCTTGCTGATCCCAAAAAGTAAACTCATATTTCAAGGAGGTTCTCGTTTTCTTCTATAACGGACACTAAATTATATAGGTTTATCTTGCAGAAATGAGTCTGAGCCAGGTCTATAAAATTTCCGCAAATTTATATAGTTAAGTAAAGGCAAACAGAGGTTGACAGGCTATTCTATTGAGAAGAAATAAAATCATGATAAATGTACGTTACACACATACAGGCATGTATTTCTCTGCTCATGAAAATAACAATTGTATTCAAATATTGAGACCACCTATTCTCACTCAAAGGCACGATTTCGAGGCTTTTTCTTGTGTGTCAGCAGATGTTTATCAGCAGATGTTGCCTGGCTTCTTTGACGTAACCAGCAGAAATCAGCCATCATTACGCTCCAATTGCCTTGATAGTGGTGCTCCATTTTGGATATATCTTGATGGAACCTTTCCCCTTGTTCGTCACTGAAGTAACACAAATTGTCAGGAAAGTAGTCAAGATCGTTATGGAGGAAATGCATATTTATGCTCAAGCGTACACCAGCTGTCTCATATCCCTGAAGCACGTTTCCAACTCTTTCCTTCTAGTCAAGGGCTTTTGTGTTTCCCAAGAAGCCTGTTACAACTGACTCGTTACAACTATTCCAATAACTTCTTTCATAAGGTGTTAATGCTTCAGTAAAGGCGACATTTGAAATAAGCTTATGAATCTGTGGTCCAACAAATATTCCAGCTTCCATTTTAGCACCACTTACAAATGGGAAGTAGCACACATTAACATATTAACATATAACATATAAACTCGAACTGCTACAGTGCAAATTTTCAGGACGTATTGGTACTGGGTCACATAGCTGATGGAATGTTAGAATATCTAATGTGTTTCATTCCTTGGCATTCCTCCTCAGCGGTTTTACCATACAAAAAAGGCAATCATCGTGATGATTTCTCAGTTCTTGCCAAACCATTGGTATACCAAATGACATTGACGTACGTGTTCCTTTAATCCAATAGCTGAACCAAGAAATACAATTCATACAGGAAATATGAGCAGCCCATGTCTTGTCCTGAACTACTAGTGGAATGCCAAGCAGGCATAATACAGATGTTTTACTGAAGATGTGATAGTGAGCGTCTGTTTTGAGGGTGTGTACTTTTGGCATACGTAGCAGAACAAGTTAGGATGGTTTCTGCAAGTCTGTAACATCCTTCAGTTATTTTGCAATAAAATAACTATGCATAAGACACAGCCAATGATCACACGAGGACAGTACATAGTAATAATT
Organism: Chironex yamaguchii; assembly: GCA_024741275.1. NCBI lineage: Eukaryota > Metazoa > Cnidaria > Cubozoa > Chirodropida > Chirodropidae > Chironex > Chironex yamaguchii. The sequence goes on from JANTCA010021822.1 coordinate 20,784, forward strand.
AATACATAGCTGCCTATGCACCAAGCATTATAACAAGTGATGTGTAACACAAAAAATGTAGGCGTAGGAGTGAAACAAATACTATCACGGTGTTCAGCATGCAAAATTAGTCTGGTCAAAGATATTTATGTTGTATTTTTTTGCCGCCCAGTGTAATTATAATCGGTAGATCTCCTTTGCAGATCGATACGAAGGTGATTAATTTGGTCCTCCGACACCCGTTAACGTTTTTCATGGAAAGCTGTACAAACTTGCGAAAAGTTTGATCACTATCCGCTTTGGCAAGAAGCAGATACTCCACCCTGTATTTTTGTTTTTTAAGCAAGCAAGAAATAGCAAATGTAACTGGCAAGGAACTGTCCCGGGATCCAATCCTGTAAGGAACCGCCCGTGATGAAATTATTATGTAGCTTTTTGCTGCTTCTTGTAATGTATAATGGTCAGAATTGTCGAGTTACCCTGGTTCCACTTTCATTCTCTGCAACCTAAACAGTCGCCTAGTCTTAATAGACAAGGCTTCCCGCAGGATCTTCATAAAAATTGTAAAAATTAAGAAATTCAAATAACATACGTTAGGATGGCAACCTCCATGGAGGTTTTTGGGATGGTGGAACAATAACAGCAAGCTTACACTTGTACTGATCCAAAAGGGTAAGAATCGACTTTTTGTGAGCCTTCACACTAGATCAAATCCAAATCAGTTAGCGTTTAGACTTTACTGAACGGTTCCACTAAATAACCTCGTCCGGCGCTTTGATATCAGCGGACTATCATTTTAATCGACCTCGAAACAAAAAAAATTCTTTGTCTCGTATCAGATCCGTGCTCGTGTCGACATGCAGGAGTCGTTTAAACTGAACTTCAACTGCAAAGGATCCAAGGGGGTACACCTTGGAGAGCTATCCCAAACTAGTATGGATAGCAGATCCATATCAGTACGGATCTGAAGGTTTGGTGTAAACGGAATGCCTATCTGTCCTTCCTTTAGTACACGTCCATTTGGATCCATGCTAATGTAAATGGAGTCTACATTTTTGGACGAGATCCGAAAGGGTGTCTGTGGTTCGAGAGTTATTTTTCTGGCGTACTTTATTTTCCCCTCTAAATTCATCAATGTTAACCACAGTGGTAAAGTTTTCAGTTAAAAAAGTTTCGTTATTTTTCCGCCTCTTCAATAGAGAACATATTGAACAACACGCATCATCTAGTTGTTTGATTTGCATCTTATATTTGTTTGCGTGTAATGTAAAAGCTTTTTGCTTTACTGATAATAAATTCTGTTCTTTTGCATTGTTTTTTGACGAAAATTGGGACAGGTTATGTTCTTTATATTCTTTGTAATGAAAAATAAATGGTTTTGGGTAGAATGAACAGTCTGTAATTTGTTTGCTGTAGAATCAAAGTTACTTTTCAATACCCAGGAAACTGCAATTGTTCACAAAGGAACCTATTGGTGTTTACTGTGGTATCTACCAAGTGATAAAATAGACTTAATCGATGCTCCCGAATCTTGTTCTACAGACAGGTCATTATATCAATTAATCTTTAATTTTCTTATAATCACTGAAACGCAGGTTCTGTCCCTCTATTGTTTTTGATAACAACATTTTGATTTTAGACTGTAGACGAATACTAAGCGTTGTTTTCATGTAGTTATCCACACTAAAGCACGTGGGAGTCTCATTATTAGACATAAAAAGAGAGATAATAAAGGTGTACAGAGACTTTACTTCATGTAATTAATATTAAGACCATTTTGAGAATTCGTACAATAACAAATATACTGATCAATAGGGCTGGAACAGAGCTTCAAAATTATCTTCAATTTAGACTGGAATGCCATAGCTAGGTTCAACAAAATATTGCTGACAAAGGTTGATAAAGGGTTTTCTCCTTAATAGGTTTAAATTGTCTAATTGTCTCTTTCGAACAAAGTACATCTTAAAATAGAGAGAATACTGCAAATTTACAATCTGTGTTTATAATTGCTTTAGAAAACCACATGAAATTATTGTAGCTGAAAGAGTCTAAAGTGAGTACTACTGCTGATAGATCTTTCATCTTCTCAGCAGCTTTAATGTTATGTTAGACATGTCGAATGTCTGAGCTACATTATAATATTACAGATATCTAGTTGAAAATACATACTGATGCCTACTTCCGAAGGATCCTGTCATTTGTAGAAATTTCCTAGTCTACAGAAAATGTGACAAGAAAACCTTCGTCACAGAATTTTATCCTCAATCAAGAGAAAACTAGTGCCAAGCTCCTCGCTTTAACGTTGGAGCAGAAAGCTATCCACAGAAAACGTCTTAAGCATGCTTGGTCTCTCGGTCCTCAGGTACCTGCTACTGCTTAAGGGATTTTAACTGTGGTATAATTTTTGACATTTAACGCCGGTGTCCTGATCTATTTTCATAGTATATCAGTTGTAACGGATCAAAATTCGTTGCGGTTGCATTTATGACAGTTATTCCTCCGTTTTCCAATACTATTCGATAAGTGAGAGAAAGGATTGATATAGTGATCATGAGGTGATACCATACCACATCAACCTCAATATCACTTTCACACTAGATGCTTCTCTTGGGAATTTCCATCTTGATGAATGTAAGACAAGCTCCTAACACTGCTCTGTCGCTTCTGTGAAAGCGACACAACACAAGAAAAGTGCCCTGTTGCTGTTTGCCTGTAAACTACACTAGTTCTGTGTTTTCCACTATGAAGTTCTTTGGTATACATGTAGTAAATAAAATGCAATAGACTTTTTAACGTTTTGTTGCTATAACGTTATACATATATATTACAAATATCTGACACTGATGAAGGCTTAAGCCGAAACACAGAAAAAATTAATGAATTTCCCCTTACCCACCG
>JANTCA010021833.1:0-23653 GCA_024741275.1 Chironex yamaguchii
TAGATAGATAGATAGATAGACAGATAGACAGATAGATAGATAGATAGATAGATAGATAGATAGATAGATAGATAGATTTGTTTCTGTTATTTTAACAAGAAGCTAGCAGTCTCTGTATCAATACCTTTTCTATAATATTGAGGTGCGACGGAAAAACTCTTACTCACCTATATTGCAATAACTCCCACTCCAACCAGGCAAGCAATTCCTATTGCCATTTTGGTCACAATTGTAATGACCATGTTCATCGTTTCGAGCTCTACAGTAGATGGTACATGTACTGCCGTAATAATATTCATCACAAACCACTCTCACGTTGTATTTGACTGTTGCTGTCGGGCCATTGTAGCTATGAAGCTCCCAATTCGCGCTTGGTGATATTGTACCACGGTGGATGACCCGGTCTATGAGCCCAGAGTTCTCTGAAGGCAAAAATAATCCCAAAACATTGAAAATTTAAAAACTGCTCATCAAAAGTAGAAAATTTTTCATGATATCATTTTGTCTTGACAAATTTTTTAAACCTACATAGTATACATAACACTATTGATGTCCATTTATATTACCTATAAACCCCTTCTTCTTATTCTCTTATAGTATGGACATGAGTGTGTTTCTTACAACCAACTATAGCAGTTCGTAAACGATACAACTGTTTAAAAAATGAAAAAAACTGCAACAAAAAATTCATCCTACGCTTTAGTTATGATAATATGTTCATGAATAGCTGTCTTCCAATCATAAAAGGCGATGTCACCGAATTTTGGTTATTTTTCTACTACTTTCCACCTTACCTACTGCCTTACTGTAATTTGGAAATGCTATAGTGGTCGTGTGTGCATTTGAGTATGTGAGAATGAGCAGGGCACTGTTAACTCACTTTGTAAACAAAGTACCTTTATGTACTTAAAGGTTTCCATAAAAGTCTCATTTTAAGCTCATGTTGATTGAGGTAGGCACAAACGTTAACACAACTAAACAATTTCAGTTTTGCTCGTCCTAACTGAAAATGAGCTGCTTAAAACTGAAGCAAGCAATCTTGAAGGACAACAAATGTCCTGAAGTCATTTCTTTCTAACATTTCCTTTTGATTACCTTATGTAATGAACTAAAAATATCTTTTGGTAAGAATGAATAAAAGATGAACAAGTGAGAGAGATAATCGTTTTGTTCATTAATGGCTAAATAAACTAGTAATTACGAGTGTGAGTAACATTAGGTTCTTCGTAATCCCATAAAATCTAACCACAACGATAATTATGAATTCGTACACATAAAATTTAAATCAAACAGCAATCTAATTTGCAAGGTAAACTACAAGAAATTCGTGAAAATTTCTCAAACAGCTTGGCATGCCGACGGTAAATTATGCTAACAGACCTCTTTACTCAGGCCGATAAAGATTACGGCAAATGACTCTATGATACACAAAGGGATATCCGCGTTAGAAATAATAGTAAACGGAGGACTTGCTGTGAGAAAACATAAATATGTGGTTCAACACCATTATCATTTCAATAACGAAGGAAAATGTTTTCTTGAAATGCTATATTACCCGTCGAGAAAAAATGCATACGATGATGAGTGAGTGACAAAGTACTGTTTTAAGTGACTGTGCAACCTAACTTGTTAACTGGCTTAACATCCAGTCAAAGCTTTCCTCATAAACACACTATATAATTTGAAATAATGATAAACTGCTTACAGCTATTTACACTGAAGTAACTAAAAGCCTTCACAACAGATGCTGAACCGAAATGGAAATCCCGCTGTTCTGGATATGAATTTGGTTGCACAAAATGAGCATACCCAAACAACTCAATGATAATTTCGTCAACACCAACTTAATGACAAACTGATATGTAAACTTCGCACCATTTATTTATTCTTTGCTGGTTTAATTATCCTAAAGGCTTTCATATGTTGTTGTTTATGTGGAGTCTTCTTCGAGATAGAACCTGTTTAAGAACCAATTAGTGAATCTTTGCCCTTTAAGTAACCCTGCGTAGATAGGGGTTTTATATAGACTAGTAAATTTTGATTACTATTTGCAATTATAATAATTATTTATTCCTGATTTCTTGAATTAAAATAATCTTACTGTATCACGAAGTATGACCAAAAATTGTGGAAAAGGCAGTATTGCTTCCATTTTATATCAAGTAAGACAGCTCTGAGGAAGCAACAAAAATAACAAGTATCATTGGAACTGTACACATCTACATACACCTTTTCCCGTAAAAACTACCACGGATTGTAACCTCGTCAAATTAATAATGTTCTAGACAAGTGTAAACTCTCCCTCGCCAAGATCATTTCTCGAAATGTAGACCACATTAGCGTCAGTGTTGGTATCAGGGGTTTGTTGACTTTTGTTTTTCAAAAGCCTGGTTGTTCTAGAAAAATTTATGCCTTGAAATAACCTCTGCACGTAAATTTCTTTCAGTTTAGTTTCTTCAGTGTCATTTCGAGATAAATTCCGGGAAAACAATGCCATTTAGTAGACTGTAGTGCTTCGACAGCAAAATAATATATCGCTTAAAAACGGAAAATTTCTACACCTCGAGGACAGTTACGCTGTCGACTTACAAGAAACACGGAGGGAATAACGCAAAAGTCAAGGAAACTAGGGAAACTCCATGAGCATACTCTGATCTTGTCATGACACATCTTTTCCGTACAACTGGACAGCAGTTGTTGTCTAAAACACTTGTAACTTGTCCTGTGTTCAACTACAGAGAGAACTCTCCTAGACCTTCAATTAATTCTGTCAAACAATGTTCGGTAATGTGCAAAGATTGAAGAATTTTTCATCTCATACCAATTAGTGTATCCGTTATTTAAGTAATATTATTGCCATGCTTTACTGCGGGCATGTAAGAATGTACACATTTTCAATCGTGCACAAGCGCCAGTGCATTGTAAATGCATGTGTAAATTAATATTCATCCGCTTATGGTATTGGTTATATCTATTTATGAACAGTAGTTTTATTTTCAAAGTCTTTGAAAGTATTTGCTCATTATGCTACTACAATATTTAGCAGAACACTTCCTGACTCCTTCTCCATTCTAGACATCCTCAAACTGTGTCGACAAAATTTTAATGATTATCGACGTTCAAGAGAGGTCTGTTGAAAATACCCTTTTTGTAATATAACAAGAGTGCTGTCACAGTAATTCTTGTCCATAGTTGAAACAAAGAAAGCAGAACAACGTTCAATGTTTGCTCACGAAGATGTGAGAATTATCGAATAATCGAATACACAGACGTATCAATTAGTGGATCAGGAAACTACTCACCACGTTTCGTTCCTCGGTCATAATCCAAAGCATCGATAATCAGCACATAGGTCATCTAGAAATAAATTCAGAAATGTTGCAATAAATAAACTGTGGTAGAGCTCAACCTATATATCAAAACAATATGGCAATAAACAAAGAATGTGACATTGTGAAGTTTCGTTTATTACCAGACACAAAGAAAATATCTGGTTAATATGATCTTACAAAAACGGAAAAACATAATGCTGAGCATTTTAGCTACTTAAGTTCAAATTTAGCATAACCCATGGGGAACAATCAAGTAATTGGTAAAATTCACACGGCCTTATATTTCACATGTCACCGGCATATGCCAAAGATTCAATCATAACTCGCAGGTGTAAGCTCTTGATATTTTTGTCACTGAACTCAGTTTTGATACTCAAAATAGTTCTAATACAAAGACCTTACACATGACATCGATTTTCAATGCTAAGAAACTGAACTCTGCCTTTGAATGAATGCTATGTGCTTCTATAAACACTGCCAAATTTTGTTTAATAAATTTAGTAGTCAAATTTTTGTTTCACAGTATCAATTCGGTTCTAGTTTATTCGAAAGATGGAAACACATGTGTTTTTAATACCGAGTGCAATCCAGAAAAAGTGATGACACTTTTTCGAACACAAACATTCGTTAAATCACAGTCAATTTCTGAAGAAAAGACTAAGTAAGTATGAATTCATTCCGTGGATCTGACTTTTTCAATTGACAACCACAAGCCCCTTAAACTATTTTTCCGCCCATGTTTTTATCGACTATTATTCGGTTTCAAATAAAAAATCTAACGAGCTTATGTCTCCTACAATCTGGCAATAACAATTAATGAGGGTTTTCTTCAAATCGTAGCTACATAATGACGAATATTTGGGCAGAATAGTACGTTCTTGACAGCAATAAATTCATAAATATATCATCTGTACCGGATAAGTTAGGGAAAATATTATTAAGAATACTTTGTACAAAGAGCATGAGGCAAAACTCTTGACAATTGACAAACCGATTGGAGAAATTTTGCTATTGTCAAGAACAGAAATCTTGTTTTTCTTCTACTGCCTTGAAACACCTACCGTGGGGTCATACTACCTGTCTATCGTTGCTCTCGCGATATATTGCAGTGTAGTGCTTGTTTGCACTTTCCCGCCAAAAGTTCACGGTATTTAACGTGAACAGTAAGTGGGGGAGTGATCAAGCAAAACTAAAATAAAAGTCGCAGACGATCATCTTTGCAGCAAATCAATAGCATCAAGAGTCTATTCACTCCATGTTTTGAGATATACAATGCTTTAGCAAACTTAATTGGATCAACATCGGATGCTGACATTTCTTCAAAATAGACGAAATTCATTTCCAACTCAGTGCACACAAGAGATGCGCTGTGTTTACTTCTCAACAACCATTAGGCCTATTGCTAAGTGTCTCAGGATTCTGAGCAAGTTAGGACTTCATTCACTATGGACATTGTTCACCTCTCAAATTCGACGCGTGTAGCTGTGTAACAGACCTCATACTTTAAATTAGAATAAACTCTGCTCAGTTAAAAGTGTGATTGTTGGAACATTCAAGAGAATATCATCCTGCGGTAACGAATACTTAACAGCTCCTGCTGCTTTCCAGCTCACAAATTTTGCAGTGAAATTTCATGAGACTGTTCTCCTCATAGTTAAATTCGTGAAGATCCGCTGTGGTGTTTCTCATGTGTGATTAGCCTTTAATAACGGAACTACAATACGAACTGCGGAATCAAATTTTAATCTTTCATGTGGTCTTAGAACATTGGATAGTACTTCACGGACATGTATCATTTGAGCAAGTTATGACCTCATCTATGTACTCAATCCTTGAATATAATATTTCTCTGTTATGTTCTATCAGAAAAGTGTGCGGCTTGTGCCACTAAACTGATCGTAGTCTTCTCCAGAAAACACACATCTTTGCACTAAAATATACTATAAAACATACATTTGGCGGTGTTTAGAATTCGTAAACATATGATTTACGGAAGCCTTTACTGTAAGGGTGATTACAACCTCAACGCTTTTACAGCATGTTCTTGTACTAGAAAAGGCAAAGTAATGGTCGGAGATAAATCTGTTTGATAGAATCTCAAAAGCATCGGCCACGCACTTGATTCAAAATAACATATATTCAACATTTTACATTATTTGAGTTCCGAGCAGTGTTCTGTAGATGTTAAAATTTACCTGCAAAGGAGCAATACGGTCAAGACATCACCGGTTTTAGGTTTAATTCCCACAACTGCTCCCTTCCCAGTCTCATGGTGGGACCTGTATTAAATTCGTAAAAGCAATTCGCGGCTGAGACAAGGGCTTTGGGAAGATAAAAGACGGGGAAACATAGCTAGATATTATAGATCTTGGTGGTAATCCTACTTTATATACCTTCTTATAATGTTTCCTAGGGCGATATTCATCTTAATAATACCGGTTCTCACATAATGTATATGGGAATCAATACTATTACGCAAATAAAATGCTTCCGATCGGCCACGCGGCCTATTAGTAAGATCATTAGTGTCATGTGTCATTAAGTGTTTATTATCACCCTGCGTAATCACAAGAACGGGCCACTGGAACCGCTTCAATGAGCTGACAAAATCTTAACTGATAGATCAAATGTGGAAATTCAGAGGAAAGGAAGACATTAACACACACAAAGATGCTCTGGCTAACATATAAATTTTGTCAATTCTATGTAAAATGTGTCTTTTGCCGAGGTGCTTAGATTCAGGCTATCTCGAGCGCTAAAAGGGGGCGTGAGGATCCAGTTTCATTGTTGATGTCTTAGTAACGGCAGGTGCTGTTTCAATTGGTTCCCATAGTGAGTCCATGAATCAGCTACGTTCAAAGTAATTGTTATTTAAATTTATTCTAGTCTCGCTAATTCAACTCTGGTCCGAGACATTGACAGAAGAAATCTTACACACGTGGCTAAGTGCTATCCATTTTATCTCTGGGTAAACATGGCTTGCACTGAGGAGCAAGGCTAACTTGTTAATATTGAAGAAATATTTGATTTAACAAGTAACATAAAAAGTATCGAGCAAATCACGATCTTATTGGTGAACTGAAAACAGCTGTATTTAGTCACATTCTAACAGAGTGTCTGGTTGATTTTGCGAAATTCGTAATTGTTAAATCTTTGTTTTTGCCATCCGATTCAACGTTTAATGTGGTTTTTAGATTTGGCGCCAAAACGATTGAACACTGTCAGATGACTACAAGCCTTCGGGTACTGATTTTAGGGCCAATTAGCAGTATACGGCTACTGTTGCAGTAAGTTTTGAGGGCATTTTTGAGGCATGCAGAACATATTCAGCCGGTTTCGATCGAAAATGTAAATAGTGGTTTACAATAAAGTTTACACAATCTAAAATATCGTTCAAAATGCAGTTTGCCTTCAAAAAGTGTATATAGAAAAGTTTCTTCGTACCACCGAATGCAATGCAGAAACAGAGACTGAAGAATTGCAGGAATACTCATCTTCTCAGCAGCAATGGAGCAACAATATCCTCGTTAATCAACTACACTGGCCTAATGGACTTGCAGGTTAGCAATTGATGGTTGTGTATCAAATTCCACAAGGAGCATCAAATGCCTAAGAAAGGCATTTATGAATGATAACATGAAATATTCATGCCTGAAATAAGTTTCAAATAATCTTGGATATCAAATTTAAACTTAAACTAATTCATTATTCATTACGTACTTATTCGAGAGGTTCACTACGAGAAAAAGAGGGTAAATTAAGGTTCATTTAAAACAAATTCGAGCTACCTTGATTACTACAAGATACGGATAAAGGATAATACTTTATAACTAGCTGTTTTTGAAAATAAAAAAAATTATTGGTTCAAAGCAATAGATGTCCTCAAAAGTTTAGTTGCTGATTATTAAAATAATTGATAACAACATACGTATACTACCTAATACATGAGACCGTGAGCAAGGTCGCCAACAGTCAATGTTTAAATAAAAAGCAACAACCTAAGATAGACGTATAGTCAAATCACATAATTTCACATCATTATTTTCATGAAATCACTGGCAAGCACCATAATGCAGAGTAAGTAAACATATATAAAATACCAAATGATAGACCTAGAACAAATATGCTGTACTTACCAGCCAAGAGAAGGTGAACGGTAATGAAATTGGGTTTGATATTTTTTTCCCATTTGGATCAGTTAACGTAGTATTCTGCAAGACTTGAAACGAATTTCCTCCAAGCACCGGTGTGGTAGCACTTCCAAATCTACAAGGGCCTCTCGTATCCACAACTGATTCGTATTGCTTAAGGCATATTCTGAAAAATGTATCACAAGGCTGGATACATCGTAATTCACCGTAATACATTGTACGACTCCCATCACAACATGAACGATTGGCAAGCTCTCCATCCACATTTTGTATCGATAAAAGTTGGATCTGAAAGGATCCTGTGCCATAAACAGCCTAAAATAACAGAGGAATAAGTAGGGCTATATTTGTAAAAGTTATTAACAACATACGACAGATACTTAACACTGAAACAACACAGTTAACGATTATTTTCTCTAGTCATATACTCTGAGACGATATAAGATCATTGTATCTCACAAAGACTACGTAGAAAACTGATGCAAACGTAACAAACCTTATTAGCTAAATATATCACCGTTATAATAATCGTCCAGGTATATATTTGTAACCTCATATCCATTATTACAGTCTTTGTGCACATTGACGAGACATCATTGTCCCAACACTACGTCCATATGCAATCTTTCACCATTCATAATACTGAAAATATGCTCCTTGGACGTGATCGCTATGCTCGGTCTGGGATACAAACAAGCTAACCCGCAAATCGTGGAACATTAGATATTAAATACTTTATTATGTCCGCGAAAAAGCACTTGGACATAGGTCCCTTGGGGTGCGGTATAAATTAAGGCAACGCATGCGCCTTTCCTAATTTTCCATCGACAAGCACAAGTAAGACAGCTCGATACAGGACGTCCACTTAATGTTGACAAGATCCATTTCCACTAGAATTTGTAGTTCATCCACTTCTCGTAAACAAAGATCCGAATTCTACTGTCACGTTACTTCGACGGACTGACACTGCTCCTTACACGATGTATTAAGTCCACCTCGGAGATCTGTAGAGTTACTTTGTCAACAGATTTTATTAAACTTTAAAATACTAAGCCAATGATGAGATATGTTGCCTGGACATAATCCTCTGACTTGTTCAAAAATTTCTAGTATACCTGCATCCGTAAGGAAACTTAAACGAGAACATCAAGTCAAATCGAGAAGAAATAGCGGGTACTGACATTATTCAATCTCTAAGCGATTTAAACGGCTTGCAATTAAACGAGCACTACTGACAAGTGAATTTAAACCCAAAACGTAGAATTGGCGGGAAATATCTTGACAAATAACATCTTTTTAATATAATGTGGCCATCGTTCCTCGCACGCGTCGTCCTCTTTGCAGCACGCGCACGACAAGCAGTCAAGCTGAAACCAAAGACTCAAAAGGTTTTGCTAGGATGGCAATTCTCCAGAAGTGCAACAATAAATTACGGAACACTTTTGTCGGAAGTACGGAGTCACGCAAAAGAATAACTTTGCTCACAACTTATGTCGTAGATATATCACTAAACTAAGTGCTTAAAGTGTTTCGGCTTAACAAACTGTTTCACTTTGCAGTCATTACCTGTTTAACACACGACGAAGTGCAATCGTGTAGGTTATGTGGCACTTATCAAAGAGTTGAGTATACAAAAACTACAGTATTATATACGTTTAAAAGGGCACAAGGTGGGGGTGGTCGAAACGGATTACCAAGGTCCTATACCAGGGAGCAGAAGAAAAAAATAAATATGAAAATCCAATTAAGATATTACAAGGGGCGGAAATCAGTAAACATTTAACAGATTCTAGAGTCCCCTGACCCATGCCTCAAACCAAGAGGGAGTGCGTTGATACATTTATATTCAAGACAGTTAAGGACTGAGCTCAGTTATAGCCATCAACGAAAATGTGTCATAAATTAAAACCAGAGTACGACTAAATACTTCCATGTTATACGTTTATACTCAAACAACGATCCGAGTAAATAGGTGACAGTAATTAACATTGCACAAATCCAAGTGCCATATCAATATAAGATTGCAGACACTAATTGAGCTAATTAAAGTCTTTAAACTAAAAGAAAATTGTAATCTGAATATCTTTATTAGAAAATTGAAATCTTGGGCATTAATGTAAAATTTCTGTCTTCGGGATAAATGTAATTTAATCGCCAAGTTCAGATATAAAAACCATTTGACAATGAAAATGGCCTGTCTCATAAGATCATGTAATAACAGAAAATAAGACCTATAATGGAAAGATTTGCGGCATAAAACATAACGTCAATGCTTTACTATTACGTGCGCTGCAGGGCTACGATTAAGGCGTTAATATGTGTAGGTAATTATTAACGATTTTAAGAAGAACACTATTAAAGGTGTCCTGTTAATTAGCAGGTCTAAGACCAGCCTTCCTCCTCCACAGTATCCTGTCTTGTGCAGTCTTTTTCAAGTGCTCATAACTACTAAAATCAGCAATAGTTTCTCTAAAATAAGATAACACTTCAGCTGATTTTAGAACAACTATATGGATGTAAATAATAAATTAAACCATACCCTTTAGAAAATGGTTCAAAACTATTTGCGAATTCTGAGTGGAGGATAGGTACTTTCAGTATACGTCATTAATACCAAAATTACAGCCAGAAAATGTTGAAAAAGATCTGTGCTATTTGTGCAAAAGCAATTTTCAATACCTGCGATCCAAATGTAAAAGTATAGTCTAGCATTTTGGTTCGTCTACTTACCGACTACGCAGAGATCTAAATAAGGATCATCATATTGTCTGTGCTCGACAGCTGTGTTTTAATTTTGGGCGGCTAAATTTGCTAGGTATAAACATTTCTAAAAAGAGTACAGTAAATTATTTGTATACAGACAGTATATTAGACTTTGTTATCAGATGATGGCTATGGATTGCAGTAAAAAAGAAACATGCAAGCTTGAAACTTCAAACCATGTCCTCAGATATAAACATATCCCTTTGATTTCGCCTTGTCTGGGATAAAATGAAATTTGGCCCTAAAACTTGAAAGTAATAATGTCAAAACATCATTCTGACTTTGACTGCCTCTTTAGATAAAAGACCGTCTTCTCTCTTCCAACATACAATTGTACTGAGCAAGTGCTAAACATGGCAAAAGTATCCAAGTAACAGCTTGGAGTGATTTGGACACTGTCTCCGAAAATGAATGCGCACAGTAGAAAGAAATGTATTTCAAATCATCCAGTATAATTTAAAAACCTTATCAATGCTGGGAAGCCCATAAAACATGGTACATGGTACACATTGAGATAGGGAGTCTAGACTTTACCAGATATCATCAGCTAAGGGAACTTTCTCAGTGCATCAACTCAGGCTTATAACAGTGCTCGATGAAGCAACTGATGAAGCACGTTCGCTCGGTTAAAATCGTGTACATTGTCGTAAACACCACTAAAATCGCAAAAAGTCAGTTTCTATTCATATCTAACATAAAGAAGATATGTTTCTATTTGTGCAAAAATCTACAGGGGTTCTAATACTTCGTATTCAAGCTACTTTTGAATACAAGTTCTTTCAACCATTTCCTCTCTTGTGGACCATTCGTCGGCTGTTGACATAGTATATGTTAAATTAGGTTTGGCGCCAAAACAGCAGCAAAACATTTATGGAAAAAGGCTTTTTAACAACGAGCAAAGAACAAAATATATAAAATTTATAGTACCAGAGTAAGCACATACAGGAAACGATAAGTCAAACTACAACGGAAAAATAAGATAAGGATCATTGATGAGCTTATTAGGTCCTGTGATGAACACGCCTACAGCCTTGTTCGAGCAGTAACGTGATAAAAACCATCGCGTAACTGACGTCCAAGCATTGAAGCAAACTAGCATAACAGAAACTTCATCAATATTACCACGATTTAAAAAGCTTTCAGAGTCTGTCCATCCAAATGATTGTTTTGAAAAATTCCTTAGATGATACAGATGTATATGACATAGTCCATCTGCAACTGCTATCTCCCCCACAATAGCAGACGTTTCATGCATGTAAACGCCACGTAAGGGATTCCGTGAAAGATGCTGATGTAGACATTATGAGATTACACGAGTAAGCACACTCCACAGTTCTGTTTACATTAATGATTTTTCAAAGAAACGTGAAGAATTTGCGCCGAAATGATGTTTGACAAATCAAATATACGCTTTTATATGGGAAACAAATATGGAGAATTGCTACCTTCAACAGTCAGAGTATGCTCGATTTTTCCAACTTTCAGACCGTCAAAACTAAAATGTAACTAATTTTCCACACAATAATTGTCAAAATAAAATCAATATCTGGGAAGGTAGAAAACTAAAATAGGTCACAATAATTATTTAACTTCCTTTTCCATTGTTGCGTCTCAGAGCATGGTAGCGAGTAATCAGGATAAAATCCAAAGAATGGTGTATTCTTAAGTCACGCATAATTTTTTGTACCCTATTGGCGAGTGTTACGTATACAAATACCAATTACAGTAATGCTCCACTCATAATTAATATATCTATAAAAGTAACTGATGAAGACTTATATCGAAACGTTTTAAATGAAGAGTGTATTTTTTGGGCAAATACAAATATTTATACACTTAGTGTGATTGGGCTTATGAGTAGTGTTTATATGTATATAGTGATGTAATCGACATACTCTCTCTTCTCTCTTTCTCTCCCTCCCTCTCTCTCTCTTTCTCTCAAGAGTGGAGCATTACCACAATAGCTACACTAAGAGTATGTCATCTTTGTTGAGATACTACATATATCTGACACTGATGAAGGCTTAAGTCAAAAGACAGAAAAAATTAATGGATTTCCCCTTGCCCACTACTGGGTTTCGTCTCGTGATACCAAGGAGTTTCAAAGTCCTTCACCAAATCTTTGTGCCCTGATGGCACGGAGGTTTGAGTGTTAGCTTTTGAGTCTGCGGGCTGTGAGTTCGACCCCGGGCGGCTCCCACTTTGTGCTGCTATTGTGGTAATGCTCCACTCTTGACAAATATATTAAAGCACTTATGTCTGTTGAGATGTTACATATAGAGAGAGTTTTATAGCTGGAAAGATAGTTCCTGTTAATAATTTCAATTAGACTGACGTTCTTAAGTCTTTCGTCATACCAGCACACGAATAAATTCATCTGTTTCACCTAAGATCAAAACTGGAATAAACAATTTCAAGACTGCTACTGAAGAATCGTTATTAATTCGCAACCAGAGCTTATTCCGTGTCAACATTTGTTAACTATGCTAGCACAAGGTCATTCTTTGTATTACTGCCTACTGTTTACAGTAGTACAGTCAAGACTGTGCAAACAAAACGTAAAATAGTCTACTACATTATATGCGAAGTACATACAATGTTTCGTTGAACTTGACATATTTTCCCTGGCGCTAAAGGAGAGTAACGAATTTAAGAAGCAACAAAATGGCTAAGACGTGCAAAGACTGAAACCTTGTCGGTTAAAACATAATTTTACGTCCTTATTTCTTAAGACGAGTACCTAGTTCCAAAATCCCATTTCTCCATCATGGTTAATTACATGTATGACCAATTTCGTAATCGCATTTATAAGTTAATTAAGTGTGACGAAAAACCGCACCTGGCTCCAAGTTCAAGTGGAGAAGACATTCATGCACTTGGTACGTTTACAGAATTTAATTGATATGCTTGGGAAACGTCAGTATTAATGTTGACAATAGTAATGACTCATCAAGTTATAAACTTAGGACGCTTGTTGTTTAATAGCGGCATAAATTACCAGCTATTATCGAAATCGAGAAAAACATGAAGCAATTGGTGACAAGAATTAAACCAAGAGAATCTAGGCTACCCGAACTTATCTATTCCTTCAGACATTTTTACCTCAAACGTGATGGAAAAACTTATTTCGCGAGGGATGTTTGAAAAGACAAAAATTGCCTCCTCCTCTTCTGCTTGAGCTAAAAGGCTGTGTCTATCAAATGCACTTTGCTGAATGTTTGACGAAGAGCGATAATAACACATTTTGTGCAGCCTTATCTGTGAACATGTAGCAAAGTCATATAGCATCAATGCAACACTACCCCCGCCAGCCCCTACCTTCGAAGGAAATGAATGATTTGGCAGTGCGTAAAGAACACCAACTTTTTTTCTTTCTCTAGTTTATACTCACTATGGGCCTCAGATGTTTTTCACCAGAAAGCTTACAGCTATAATTATATATACTACTGTACTTCAGTAATTACCGCAAACACTTAGCGTTCAATATTGCTCTAGGGGACTCAGAAATGGGCAGCAGGATATTACAGTTTTCAATATCACTCAACAGCCGGTGTTGCTGTTATTGTTTCCATCCTCGTGCCTGCTGTTAAAATATTGTGTAGATGGAGCACGTTAAGCGCGTGTCAAGAATACATTGCAATATTCCATCCATTAGCCTGACATTATTTCAGAGGATGTTCATTAGAATTAAAGAGCGGAACAAGTTTGTTCTGACCATCGTTTGTTTGCGACAATCGATGGAGCAATAACATCTCAAAATGACGCATAGACAATAAATGGGTAATGTTAAACAAGAACTGAACACGCCTTAGAAAAATGGCGGGAAATAACTGCTAAACAATTCAGGTTATAGTCTTTGTCTCATGTGACGTCTTCCACAATAGCAGTGGCCTTGGGGAGAGATTAACGGAGATTTGCACGAGTATGGGCAGGTGGGATAGCGTTGAAACTGGAAACCTGATACCTAAAGATAATTGATCACTTGGGTAAAAGGAGACAATAAATACGTCTGAAAAAATGTGGGCATTATCGGTATGATAGTTTCAGTTCAATTTAATTGTTTACTTATTTTGTAAAATACTGTCAAGGCATTATGTTAAGACTTCAGATTTTCTGGTCTGCTGCCACTGAAAAGGCTTATTGATTACAAACGGGAAGCCAGGTGTGCGCGGGTGATAGGGTCAATTTAACACAAAAGCAATAGCAAAAGTTTCCAATATCCAGAAATACGCCATACATTCTGTTCTACTGGGTGGTTCTGTACGAGAGCTACCACACTAGATAGTAAGAAAGAGGAAGAAAGCTACGTTCAATTGACTTTATTCTCCTCGCGTGAAGATGCTTATTATCGACGATAGATAATGGCTTCGCAAACAAGTCTTACGCCAAGAATTAACCACACAATCAAATACAGCAATGCTGGGCATTATACAATGATTAAATGCGTACAATGGTTGTTTTGTGCTGAAACTTTCGACGTTTGGTGGAGTAACACAGCACAAAAGTCCATGTGGATACTTGAGAGGCTTAACCTCATGTAATGCGTCATTTTATTCACGTAGTCAAAAGGAATGCATACAATAAGTCATAAAAAAGTATCCTCAAGATCAAACTCTCCTAATTTCTTTGATTTCCCATCCTCGTAACTGTAAAAAACCTTACAATTTCAGTAACAAACATGTGCAACTTGACACAACAAATGCTATCGTCTAAACGCAGGTGTAAAAATTCTTCGGGTGATAGGTATAGGGTTATTTAGAAGTGTTGCATTAGCATCGATCCTTCACAAGTACTTAATGAATAGCAAATCGTGCTGTTAAGGTACATATCCATCAATAATTATAGGGTACAGAGCTCCACACAAGAATCAGGAGAATTCTACTTTTGTAGTTTAGAAAGAAGGCATGGTTAGCTGAAGCACTTTGAGGCAATGGCAATGGGCAGACAAAACCTGGCTACCTAGAGAAACTTGCAAACGAACAGTAAGCAAAGACAGGTCATTTCCATCGATTGTTAGTTTATAAATTCAAATTGCAATCTTGATTTGTCACTTCACGCTAATTATCGGCAGCTGACATTCCTCAATTAATTGATCGATGTGAAACGTATTCTTTATAAGAAAAATAGCAACCAACAAGAAGCCAACCCCATTTTTCACTTGCTGAGTGGTTTGCAAGTCACAATTCATCCAATTAGAGACTACAAAATCAGTAACCCAATCTGGAAACTGCAAAAAATTCAAATGGCAGGTAGTTAATCTATTTTTATTGCATGGATTAGATTCGCAGGTCAAAAATGAGCGATTCAATCGCCTTGTTTACTACAAGTGCGGTTAAGCTTCAACCGCTACCTCGTAATAACTATTTTGAAGCAAAAGGTTTGTCGCTGTCTATGTGAAGGATACGCTTGCAATCTCTATCTTTGATGACAGAAAATTGACAAGTGGATGCAAACAGACACCTACTTCACCTCTGAAGAGGTTGACGTACAAGGTCAAGTATCTCCTATTTACTCCACAATGCTGTTTGATCTCAACGAAATGTAATCCTATGCATCCTCTTTATATCAGCCACGTCAGATAACCTACGGTTCCTGTGCAAGGGCAGCAATTTTGAGCACCAGACAAATGATAACAATGGATTTTCACAATTTGGATTAATTCCTCTTAAAAGCAGTCAAGTAATCAAACAATGCATTTGCCAAAAGCCCCACCAATTTTCAACTTGCATGGCTGTCGTCATTCCGTCTCACAACTAGTGCTTGAAGATCGAAAATTCACATGAACAATTTCCGCAGAATTCTTACAAGATGACAACAAATTTGTAATTTTCCTCTTCAAGTCGTATCGTCTTTACTCACCTCGGAGTTTTATTGTTTCACTTTGTACAGGTGATGTCAGTAATGACGTCATAACAGGTAATGGTTGGGTGAGTACTATATGCAAAGGGACACAAGAAAAAAATTCTGAGTACTGCAATGAATGACGGTCACTAGAATTCTACACTTCTGCGTCCTAGAACCTGAATAAAGTCATAAATCAGTAAACTACCTTTCAAAAGCACTTTCCTCTCCTCTGATACAAGAATAAAATCCTGTAGTTGGCAATAAGCAAATGGATCGCTTTCTTCTTAAACAAAGATATCAGGTGACAACTTGCCTTGAGAGATGCATGGCCTAAGCCAGGGGACACCCCTGTCCAAACCTTTTGCAAAGAGGGCCAGATTTGGTCAGGTGAAAATGTATGGGGGCGGCCATTCAGTCTGACATTACCATTACCATTGTAAATTACCATGTACATATGTAACTATAACACATTGTTGTCTGCAGCTAGGTCGACATTGCAAAGGAGAATCAGTTTCATGATTGCATTACCAGGAAAGTTAATGGTTAAAATGCTACTAAGTCAAAAGCAAATGAACTACTTTACAAAAATTAACTGAATTTTTTTAGAAACACATTGTTAGTCAAGCTAAATTGACAGAAAATTGACAAAACTGTGATCATCACAAAAAAAATCAATTCATGTTTACTGTGGGAAACTGTGCTGCCTGGCCACATATTATTACTTTTATGGAAAGACGCTTCGAGCTGGTGGAAATTTGGACAGGGGCCAGATTTGGCCCGGGAGGCGGACTTTGGGTATGCCTGGCCTAAGCCGTGCCGAATGATATTGATTACCACTGAAAAAGCAAACACCTGATCCCAAAGTGCGTAGTGAACTGCAACAGTGATCTTCGGTTTTAAACTCAATGAAGCGTATTGAATGCGGTTGAATGGGATATGATAATCAATAGTTACATTAAACTGCTAGTCCGACTATTCTGATACATTAAAAACAAATTCGTTATCATTTGAACACTCGTAGTGAGTCCTAGTTACAGCATTCTTTGCTAAATTAAAGATTTTTCCATCAGAAACTATGCTTGTGAATGCGTAACCTAGGCAGTGTGACCAAAACCGTTTTTCTAGATATGACCACATCCCGTGATTCCTTTCTGCTGTCATTACAGAGAGTTGCCAAGTCTTCTAATATGTCTGGAGGTGGATTCAAACCAAGGTCCTCTGATTCAAGGTGGTTGAATACAAAGCCTTACACTTAAATGTTTCGTGTAATTCACGGCAATAAAGGTTACATTGTGCTGGTTTGCGAATGACAGTGCAGTCTCTAATCACGAAAACCTTAACTCTATGTAGGAATACGCTAGGGTAAGTAGGGAAAATTTATAAACTTAATTTGAAATCAAAACTACAATTTTATAAGTACATTATCTAGTAAGTTATCCTGATATAGATATTTAACACAGCTATTAATCGGCTTTCAAACTCTCGCAACTTAAAAACCGTGTGAAAGCAAATGCACTGGACTGTCCCACAAAATACTTCCACGCTGAGTCAAACGTCAATGCCCAGTATTTCTGGCTAATACGAATAAAGTCCTATGTACAGGCTGATATAAGATAGTTTCAGAATCCGCAGGACACATGATCAAGATTTGATATTAACGGGCATGACATGAATTGCCACATGTGCATTTGCACCGTTGTAGGCCAAATTTTCGCGTTGAATTTGCGATTTTTACAATTTTCATCATTAAACTTCAGATATGTGATTGCAGGCATACATAATTAAAAAAGTAGTCTCTTAGTACCACTCCTGGGAGAATGGAGAAGCTGCCACCTGAATTCCAGACTACTAAACGTAAATACCAGCAACGGAATATCACAAAGGGGTTTCATTTTCACGATAGCCTCATTCGCAAGTGCAACCACCAACATTTATTATGTTGGACTCAGTTACGCTTTATATTCACGTTTGCTACTTAGAGCCAACTTTTCAGTAATGTATTTTCAGTACAACACTTAGTAAAGGAAGGTCCGTAGCCACATGGCCTACCATGCGCTTTGGTTTTTAAACAGGCCTAATCGAGAGACTAGGCAGCAAAATAGACCTCTCGTATATTGTTACTGCTGTCTCATCCCACTTTTGTTCACCTTAGAACTGCAAAGCCGCACGTGTCATCCAATCAACATGCAGGGTGGTCTATTTTCCTATCTCGACATAGCAAAGGAAAGAAAAAAAAAATGGCTCCATTAGCCTGTCTGTGCAACAGGTTTTTACAGGGGATAATTTTTTAGAATGCAAATAGCTGCTGCTTCTGTAATTTAAAAGACCGATAGCCTGACAATGCAAGAGCGTCATCTTGTTAGCTTAAGGTTTGATATATGGTGGTAAAATACCCAAAGAGTTCATATAGTCCTAACAGCGTTTAAAGAGAAACATTATATTTGATGTTGTTTAGACTCACATGATAGTTATCAATATTACTTTGGTATGCCATAAAAACATGATTAATTTTGAGAAAACCACAAAGTAATCTTAAGCGAAGAAAAACAAGGCACTTTTATCAGTAATTACTTAAGGAATAATACATGTCCAATGACATCAGAGTGTAAGGAGTGCTTTGGTTGTTTGCATGGCTAGCTTAAAATTAAACATAACAGCAAAAAGCTAACATAGAGCATAATTCAGCAAAAGGTGAGAATATGTGATTACGGTAGATGACAGAATAAAAAGAATATGATTTAAGATAGAACGGAACAGTTAAACGGAGTGTAGAACAGGACAATAAAATAGAAAAGAAAATGGTATAGTAGGCATAGCATAGTAAAATTCTGTACGGCGTTGTGCATTGTTATATATGTATATAGTTTTATAATGTAGTGTGTTGTACTGTAGCGTTGTTTATCGTAGTGCAGTGTAACGTGCAGTGTAACTTGTAGTGAAATGTAATGTAGCATGGTGCAACGTAGTATAGTATAGTGTAATGGGAATTGCAGTGTAGCATAGTGTAGCATGGTGCAGTGCAGTGTAGTGTCATTTAGTGTAGGGTAGTGTAGTATAGTATAGTGCAGTGTAGCCTAGTGTAATACAGTATAGTGTAATATAGTGTTGTTTAATATAGTGTAATGTAGTGAATTGTATTTTAGTGTGGTGTAGTGTACTGTAGTGTAGTAGAGCAAAGCGCAGTGCAGTGTAGTGTTATGTAGTGTAGTATAGCGTTGTGACTTTTAATGTATTCTTCACTAAAGGGAAGTGTGGTGGTGGGTATTAAGATGCAGTGTAGCGCAGTATATAAGTGTGATGTCACGTATACATCGTATAGTAAAACAAGGTACTGTGGTGTGATGTAGTGTAGTGTGATCTCACATTCAGTAGCGCAGATCACAGGTAGGGCTATGGTATCCGGCAACCAAACATCGACTTAAGGTCTCGCAGATCAGTCGCCTTTCCTGTTCAGCTAAACCCCAAAGACAGAAGAACAGTTAAATGCGGTATACAATACAGATCCCGACGATGCACATGAGATTGCTGGATGAGTAGACAGCTCCTTAAACTATCTTGGTTGTGTCCGGAGGGTTATTCGGCGATACGCTAATGTATGCTTATGCTGGCAATATCTTGACATAAGCTAATAGCATACTTAATAGCGTACCCGTACGCAGTATGCAATATCTACTTTGCATGTATTAGGGAACATGCATTACTTTGCAAGGAGGAAAAACAGTTGATTGTGTACAAAGTACTATCTACAAAATTAAATTAAGACGCCTGTGTCTAAAACAGATCACGGCTGTGCGTGAAGCGAAAAAATTGTAAAAAGGGAATTGATAAACTATGCACCATACAAAGCAAACAGAAAACAGTGTGACCAGGAGCCAAAAGGAAAGAAAAGAGATCAAGTCCAACGATGGTGACATTATTGAGCTTATGAGGCAAGTTACGGCACGAAGATCACTATCGTCTATAGTAAATGACTGAGTGATACCTAAACAAACACATAACACAGTTCAAATTCAAGGAAAAACGTGCCTACATGAACGGGTCTGTGCTGGTCGTCCTAGCTCTCGGATTCTAACTATGAATAATTTTAGTCAAGGACCTTGTCCGCAGGAAAATGAAGGTCAAACCAAGTGGAAAAATGTATCACCGTTGGAACAAAAAGGAATGTGAAACAGCAACTAAAATACAGCTTTGTAAGCATGAGAAAAGACATGGAAAAAGAGAGAAGACATAAAATATCCGATGAAAGATCTAGGTTGTTTGCGGAAAGAAGAGGAAGGAAAAAACCACAAGAGATGAAAAGACAAAACGTAAACAAAAAATAAGAATCAGTGATGCACTTCGTACCTATCACTGATACGCACGCGTACGCGCTTATGGTAGTGTGGCTAAATATTATTCTGTTCGTGGCAAAAGAAACTATCGTTCACGTGTACAAAATATGGCGGCACTGAGCCATCATACCAGAGTTGAGTATATTTTAAAAGTTTATGAAATGTGTTACCTAGAGTTCGTAAAACCGCACAGTGAAGCTTGTTCTCTCCTTAACGAGATCTTAAGAAAATCGGTAAAAGGTCACATCAGATTTAAATTTCCTTTAGACTGAATATTTCAGATATTCACAAGATATTTGAAAATTTAAATGTGTTGTTTTTTATAACACGTGTGGTTAAAGGATGAATAATAGCACTGTATGTGCATACTTTATGAATATGAGTATAAACATGCACATTTTTATTTGCGTTGCATGTATCTGTCCTAGAGATTGTTCACTAGTTCAATTCACGCTGTCCCATAATATAAACGTAATTATTCACTAATAAAGTAGAACTATCAATTAAAGATTTGACATACCTTTTCTCTGAGATTCGTTACAGTCATGTTGAAAGGAAAATCAGAGGTCCTGTTTCTGTAATAAACTACTTACATCAGTGCATATAAATACGTACATATTATACACATGGCTCTTGAAAAAACCCCATAGTTTTCACATAGATGGGATTTAAAGAGATAAATTTGAATGAACGTAGAAAAATACACTGCCTTGATCGAGATTCGATCTTTCAGCTTATACTGCATGAGTTCCTTAAACTGAGACACCGCATCAACTCTACCACTCACTTACTCAAGTCGTTCATCGGTACAACATGCAGCTCGCATATAGAGGCTGGCTCCCCTATGAGTGTTTGCTCTCTTAGTGGAAATCTATTTTCACTACACCTTACAGTATAGAGCTAAGAGAGTACTTCGTAGACAGCATTTAGTGTAGGCGATCAATGAAAGAAGTGGAAAGTGAAGTCGCTAAGGTTCGAACCCTTAGCACAGATAATCGAACAGTTGTGTTCTTGCCATGTTACGTATCTCTGGAGACCATCAATATATCATACACTGTAAAATGAAAGTTACATTAGTATTAAAGATATATCATAAAACATCACTGATGCATCAGAGAAGTACAAAATATCTCTTACTTGACTCTGAATCTCATCTTTTCTCATCGTTCTTCCATGGGACACCATTCGACGTCCTATCAAAGCAAGAACGTGTTTTCAGTCAAAACAATAACATACTATAGCATATAATTAATTACATAAACTGCGTAAGTTGTCATTTCAACTGGCAGCAGGCAAACACCAGCTCATACTAGAGTCATATTCAACGCCCACTTATCAACAGAAAATGAAATAAACGTTTTATAGTTTTTAAGTGCATGTAGCATGCACACTTGAAACTTTGATGGGTGTCAGGACAGAATATGAGCGGGCTTAAATCGAACTTTTCTACCGTAAATTAACATTTTATTAGTCAAAGTAAGGTTAATTAAAAACAATAAATCTAATTCGCTTGACCTGTACTATTGCTATTTCAAAGGAACCAGTAGCACAACTGGACCAATTCTGAGTACAGTAAG
This sequence comes from Chironex yamaguchii, assembly GCA_024741275.1. NCBI lineage: Eukaryota > Metazoa > Cnidaria > Cubozoa > Chirodropida > Chirodropidae > Chironex > Chironex yamaguchii. The sequence continues at coordinate 21,999 of JANTCA010021833.1, forward strand.
CCTTGGAGCTTAAGTGGGGAAAGGTTTGTTCCCTCGGAAGATATGGTTCCTTCAAAGGGGATAATTTACACGGATAGAAAACATCCTAAAAATAGGTCCTTGAAGATAATGGTAGATTGTTCTCACTTCAAACGGAATTAATGATTGGATACCGTGTTCAATAGATGAAGGGCTAGATTTGTGTTAAAACGTGCATCCAAAGAACGAGACAAGTTGATTTTGCCCTTATTTACTTTCTTAAATTAGAATACTCGTCATCGAGCCTGGTCGAAGGCCATTGACAGGGAACTCACAACGACAAGAGCTCCATGGCTACTGTTACCTGCACTCGCCAATGGTAATTTACTTGTGGTTATGGGACATCAAACTCGCCTCAGGATTTAAGAGCGTCACCTTGTCCACTAGACCATGGCGCTTTTTAATAACAATGCTTATGAAAACACGGAAATAATGATTTAACGAGTCAATCTGTCTTTAGAGGTATCCCTAGACTAATGGGTGACCTCAGCCACGACTCAAACTTTTCCCGCGTTGGTATGACCTCGCAATTGGTACATACAGCAGGAACACGGCGAGAGCTTCTCGTCCAAAATATCGAGGTCAGCAAGACAAAAAAAAAAGCAAACGCCTACATAAAAGGTGGCACGGGTTTCCACAGTTCAAAGCAGGTGCCCATTACAAGCTACGCATCACATATAAAATCCTCTAATAGCACCTCTGACAGCCAATTATATTTGAACAAGATTTCTCATCGACAGTCAATATTTATTGGACTTTCAATAACTTCTCTTGTATTACACACACCGCTAAGTGGGTACTATTACACACTCGACGGAATAATCGATTTGAACACAGACGTCAGTGCAAATAGATAGATTAAAATTGTGCAAACGAGTAATGCTTGAGTAAATAAAAATAAATATTAGAATGGAATTTGATGTGTATTGCCTGAATATTGTAAATTTATTGTGCAAAGTAAGACACATTCAAAACAGAGCTTCGACTATGCAAGGCTTAGAGGCGACATCCAGTCAAAAGATTATCATAAAGACATCATCGTTGCCTTGTAGTTGCGAAATAAATGTGCTCTGCTGTCACCTTTACTACTGACAGATGACTAGACACATAAAATTCGGTTCATTGGAGTAATTGGGATCGTAACCGCCAACTCAACCAAGCATATTTATTGCTGTATATTTTTATTCCCTTAAAACATTCATTAAAGCAAAGATTTCCTTTTCAACCGATCACCCAAACCAAGTTTTGCTGAAGATGCAATGCAACAGCAGTCCCTTTAGCAAAAGAAAGTAAGTCAGCAATTCACACATTCAAGTTTCTGAAGAAAAATAACTTGAAATTTTAACAAGTGTTTATTTCTGGAGATTGACATATCAGAGAGGACGTTTTCTGAAGAAAACACTTGCAAACGTTGAAAAGTACTAATTTCTTGGTATTTGCAAAAAACAATAAACAAGAAAATCGCCTTGAAAATTTGCGACATTGCTCTAAAATCACACCTTTTTCGTCTGACTATAATACGTCAGAAAGGAAAGTATATGTGAACAATCTTTTTGTGGTACACAAAAAAGCTTAGTAGTATATGAATTTTTGTGCCGATGTGAAGCTCGGTATCTAGGTCGCACTTCTCAAAGATT
>JANTCA010021844.1:10743-23652 GCA_024741275.1 Chironex yamaguchii
GCAACCTATGCCTTTTATGAAAGACTTATGACATGAGCAACCTATGCCTTGTATTAAAGACTTATGACATGAGCAACACATGCCTTTTATTAAAGACTTATGATATGAGCAACCTATGCCTTTTTTTAAAGACTTATGAAATGAGCAACCTATTGCTTTTATTAAAGACTTAAGACATGAGCAACCTATGCCTTTTATTAAAGACTTATGAGATGAGCAACCTATGCCTTTTATTAAAGACTTATGAGATGAGCAACCTATGCCTTTTATTAAAGACTTATGACATGAGCAACCTATGCCTTTTATTAAAGACTTATGATATGAGCAACCTATGCCTTTTATTAAAGACTTATGATATGAGTCCTTGGTGAATCCTTTTAGCAAAATTAGCACTTTCCTTTCCCACGTGCTTGGGATTTTTCAGAAGTTTAATGTTCTCCTTTGATACGTAAGGATTAAAAGCATCGGACAATACATTAGGAATGCTCTTCACAATGCTTAAACATACCTGTTTTTGTTTCCATGCCATCACAAGGTCAGGACAAGATAACTTTTGTTGATTCCCCATCGAAATAATTATAAAACCATTACGGATGGATCAAAATCATTGACAAGTGTCGAGATGTTGGTAGTTACGGCCTATTTTTACAATACCTTTCTGTGTCGTACTACACTTGCGAGTATTCGGAGATACAAATGAGGAAGGCAGATTAAATTTGGCCCGAAAAGGAAACCTGAGGGAGGGGTTTCGGGAGCCCAAGTTTTGAACGAATGGTAGAGCCTCAAACACCTTAAACATGCTAAATAATACGACTTCTTGTGTTGTTAAATAAAACTATGACTAAAATTATTTTCACCAATTTTATGACTTAGTACGTAAAACACTTAAAGTTGTAGATTTAGCTTTTGCTAATAAGGACTCGCCTGGCAGCCACTTAAAACAAGTTTGATCTGTTCTCTTGAATAACGTAACCTTTAAGATCAGCATTACAAACTGGGTAAGTGTGATGCACGAGGTATATGCCGTTGAAGAATTTTGTGCATGACTATGTCTTCCTCGTATCCAGATGGCTCCTTTGCTTAGTTATGATCTTTTAACTAAACTGAAAAATCCCTCAAAGAGTTCATCACTATGAGGTTCCTACAGCATCTGCTTAATTGGAAATTTAAGCTCATTGTTTACAGGGTTCTTGGGTTTTGGAATTTGAGCCTAGATGCTGTCGAGTCTAACTTTAAAAGATGAACGAGTCTGGGTTGGGGTAGTTTGCAAAATTCCACCACCAGTACATTCTCGGAATCTTAAGATTACAAAATTTCGTTACAGTCATGTATAATGTCTATGATAAAAATAGGGCCACATTTGGAGGCCATTGTGAACCGTTGACTGATCTCAACGGACGCTATTACACAGACGGTCGACATATACCGTTGACTGTTCTGATTAGAATCTATTGCATAAAGGGTCGATATCAAAAACTGGAACTGGTGCAAATGAAAACACTGCTTTGTATTCACACGTTACTACAAATTGGAAGGATTTAATTTGAAAATTTGGGTTGCACAACTTAGCTTTTTAGCACGTAAATCGGGATGGGTTGGATGAAGGTGGTAGCAGCACATTGAAAAAATCGATAACTATTTCTTACCTTTCCCAGTCTTTGTGATCGAGTTTAGTAAAATCTCTCAAGGTAGCAATATCTTTCAAGTATCTGGCTAAGTACAGAAGCTCTTTATCTTTGTCTCTGTTCAGAAAAGCTTTTCTAAAGGGTCTGATCTACAACGCGATCAGGACAATAAACAGACTCAGAATAATAAATATCAGTACATGACTTCAAAGATAACACTCTTTTCAAAGATAACACTCCTTTATCTTATCGCAAAGATATCAAAACTGCAATAAGTAAACAATTATGAAGTAAATAAATTAATTGGCAAATAAAAGTATAAATAAAAAATACATAACTAAATATATTAAATATACAAAAGAGACATTAAAAAATATATCATATAGATACCAAAATTAAAACAACATCAGAAAAGTAACTAAGGCAACAAATAAATAAATGAAAAAATAAACAATATAATTAACAACTCCATAACAAAAGACAAAAAGAAAGAAATAAAGAAAACCAAAAATAAGCGACCTCACAAGCTATACGTACTGTATCCGTGAAATAGTTTAAAATAACATACTATTAGACAGAAAAGTCCCACTAATTATCAGAACTGCCTCTTCTTTGCAGGTGTCAGGTTGTCGACTGGTCTGAATGCTAACTTTTGTTTAGTATTCAAGTATATCAAATGAAACAAGTTTTGCACAACTCATTCGGTATGTTTGACCACACATTTCTGTTTTCAACAACATAAAGTGCTAAACTCCACATTTAGTATAGCAACTCTGTGATGTTCTACTCGTGCCAAATATGTATCAAGGTATATCATAGCTAAATAAACTGATGACCTTCATTCCTGTATTTAGAGTATCAGGCAAACATTGCTTTGTGGAACAACTAGAGAATGGTCACAGAAAGCAAAACAAATAGTGTCAACAGAGCGTAAGGAATTTGATAACTGAAAGAAATGATGCTAGCAAGATTGAGAATAGTGATAGCAATGCGTAACGTGCTCCTATCCTTAAAGTACACCACATTAAAACTGAGAATGATAAATGAGAAGTCAAAAGATACTAATGGTTTAAATAAGGGAAGCCCATAGCGACTGGCGTAACTGGAGAAGAAAAGTGTTTGCCTCTCAAGTTACCTTTAGTCCACTTTGAGGATTCATCAGAAAATTTCGTCTTAGGTCGTCTATGATAAGGCTGTTGCTTTTATCATACTGAGGGTATTTACCCCATATGACTCCGAGAGGCTTTGTCTGTTATAAAGATAGAGGAAAAATGGTTTCGAAACTATGATATTTACAAGGATTGGGCCTAACTTACAACATTCTGGGTCACCCTTACAAGAATTGGGCCCAATATATGACATTCTAGAGATAGAACACCCTTAAAAGGATTGGTCCCAATTCATAATATTCTTGATCACCCTTACAAGGATTGGGCCCACTTCTTAGCATTCTAGACGACCCTTACAAGGATTCGGCCCAATTTATAACAATCTAGATCACCCTTACAAGGATTGGACACACTTTCTAAATTTCCAGATCACCCTTACAAGGATTGGACCCAATTTGCAACATTCTAGACGACCCTTACATAGACTGGGCCCAATTAACAACATTCTAGATCACCCTCAAAAGCACTGGGCCCAATTCGCAATATTCGGGACGACCCTCTCAAGGACGGGATCTAATTCTTAACATTCTAGACGACCCTTACAAGCACTGGACCAAAGTCTTAACATTCAATACGACCCATACAAGGGTTGGACCGAATTCCTGACATTCTAGACGACTCCTACAAGGATTGGATCCAACAATTCTAGATGACTGTTACGAAGATTGGCCCAATTCGTGGCTTTCTGCAACACCTTTACAAGGGCTGGACCCAATTTTCAACATTTTGTAAAAGGATTTTCTGTAAAAGGGTATTACGTGCACAGATTGTAAATGTCAAATCTGTGCTTCCCTGGAAACCCTTCTAGAACACTTCGCCTGGGTGGCTGCATGTCTATACTGCAATGGGTACAGTTAGGCGACCTTGATCCTTGAGAGTAATTGATATGCATTATTTAGTGCTCTAATAAATTTTCCAGCATAGAGTTTATTACCAATATCTACAGTTTGGAATAAATGGTTTCCTATTGCTAAAAAACTTAAAAGTTGTGTAAATATCAAGGTCATCTCAAACCTTTCCGTCTGATAATGATCATCCTGATTCGTTAGACTCTAGCCAATGTAGACAGAATGAATTCGTTGGTCTAATTCGACTATTTAACTGATTTTTGGTCGTTGATATATTCTCTCACTCTTGACCTCTTCGATGGTTCATTCGTCATCTTTTATATTTCTCTTTACTTTTCCTTAGTACTCAATCGTTTCTTTCTTATTATTATTCAATCCTAACTTACACTACAAAACCAGCACTAATGTCCCTTGCTGAATATATGTGTCAAACAAAAACGTGATTGATGGCTTTATTACTGGAATAACATTTACCACTTTCGAACCTCAAATGTTCGAGGGTACAATACAAAGTTTATGGCCTTGAAAACTCCTTCCTCCCCTTGGTTGTCAGACTCGTTCTAGTTGTATTTTTTCTATTTTTAGCCATTTGGGATTGTTGTCATACGTTGATACCTAAAGTAAAGACAGTATTGCCATGGACATAATACGTCCGAAATTAAACGTCGGACTACTTGACAAGCAACAGCTAAGACAGATGGATTTAACATTTCGAGTATCCCTGTTTGACTGTGCACAGTGTCGAAATTTTCGGCTCGTGTTTATTGTTCTCGTCGTTTACTATATTTTGCCAGAGAGGGCCAGACCCCTGCTGCTACGATGCAATATCTATGGGCATCCGTCATCGACGGAGGACTACGCTATTATTCTTGACTTGTTTTTAATTTTCGCAAAATGATGCACTACATTTCTGAGAATTTAACATTATCAACAAAAACATTTACAATACAAGTAAATATTTAATGTATACTGATCTTCATAAAAATAACAACTAATTTTACCAGATCACAAGAACTATAAAAAATGTCTTACAAGAGGGTTACCATGTAAATGTATTCAATACCTAAATTCGTAAAGGAAACTTTATGATCCTTAAGCTTTGTTACAATATGAGAGGTTCTTATTTGTACAGTAGATCTTAGCACTCTAAGTTGGACATTACTTCTATATGAATCTGAATGTTGCGTTTGTGTAATCAAAAGTAATTCATGATTTTATAAAGTATACTGAGATTAACAACAAGTGTTTACCTCTATAACGCCATACTTAGGGGAGTCCACTGTAATCATTGCCCCACTGTCCAACATGAACATTATTTTGTAATTCTTGCTAGAAGTTACTCCAAGTTCCTGGAATACAATAATATGACATTATATCATCATCGCATAAAATGAAACGAAGTGATGATGGCGGCGAACGACAGAGCTAGGTGGCGGATGCACGTAGAAGTCTTATGTGCCACATGGCACGGTGGATAGGAAACAGGCAACACATCGCCGTAAAAAAGCTCACAAAATAACTGAGAGCTTGGGAAAGGACTAAGAGTGCCAGAAGACTACAACGTAGGAACGAAGGGAAGTCAATTCCATCTCAAAATATGTTACAGTGCAGCTATCAACGCGTGTTTTAACATGTTTGTGGAGAACCACTTAGACTTCCTGGAAGCGTCCTTGACGCTGATTATGGAGTAAAAGAAAATAATAAAACTTATTGTAACAAAATAACCAGCATGGACTTTGTCTTGTGCGAAATTGTACTTTGAAAATTTGGGGACCTCGACCTAAGGAAAAATGTTCGCATCCCACGGGTTAGTTCCTGGGAAATTTGTCAAAATTAAGCCATTAACTATTCTATTCAACTTTGAGAGTTTTTTTTCTGAGTCTCATAGTATAGTGGGGATCTGAAGCCCCTCGTCATCACGGTTGATAAACCACTGAGTGATCCAAAAAAATTTCTGTCGATATCCCATTACATCACATGTACCTGCAGAATGAACATTGCGTTGGCCTCAGTCCTAATTCTGTACTTGTCTCTGAATCATGATCTCGTAACAAGTAAAACTACAGACAGAACGCTTGAAAAACATACAACGATAAAATTGGCTGAAAATGAATCCTCGGCAAAGTTTTGTAACAGAGGAAGGAAGCGGAGGAGAAGTAATTTCTATTCAAAGTGGTAATCAACGAACGTGTCTAAATTACTTTTGTTGAATTTTTGGCATATTTACCTGCATTTTCGCTTCAATCCATTTCATACTTGTGGCCGCTAATGATTACAAAAAGAAAAGGCGTAAATGATGATGAAAAGAAAGAGTGCCATGATGAAAAAGGCGGTCATTTTACTTACTTTAACAATTATCGAATGTCTAGTTATTCTTTCAAAGGACACCACCTGTACTTTAATATGTTGGTGTGTGTTTCCTCGATGTCACGTTTCTGACAACTGTTCTACACAAGCAGTATTGCAAGGCGAGTTTGCAATGATTAGGAATCGCGTTGGCATCGAAAGCAAATAAAATTCTGTCTTCCGGGGGAAACTTACACCAGGTTCTAGCAGGAATGCAATGACATAAATATTAAAAATCATTTTAGGCAGTAAACGTATAAAGCTTTTCGTCTCACACTGATCACATTAACTCGTCAGAAAACTGTAACAGAAGACAATGCTGAATTTGTAGAGTATTGATCAAAAATTGACCAATACGAAATAAACTTCTTATTGCTTTTTACAAACCTCGCATCTCAAACCGCATATTTGGTCCACAGAAATGCCCTGTGTATCTTAAGCTTCCAAAGACAAATTAGAAACTCCATAGAGTATTTTATTACCGGTATTTCACGTGTCGTCCATGGTACATGTAATATTCTGCCATCAGCTCTAAAAGGCGTTTTGCTTAACAGGGACGCCTGCACGCACCAAATTACTTCATATTAAACACTTTTTAAAGGAGCGCGAACACGTCTTGTTTCATGTTGTATGCCCTAAAACGCCTTCTCCAAGTGTTCCATTTTACGCTCCGACAGCGGCAACGTAAAACGTGAGGCTACTCAGAACTTCACTTTTGTTCGATTTTGGTCATCTAAGGTCTAAATTTCAAAATTTAAGATACTTACTTGTTTGAAAAAAATCGTTTCTCATGATGTATTTTTGTATTTGTCTTATTGTAAGACATTACACTTAGTTTTGGTCTGTGGTCGCATAATGCTGCGGAAAATTGTATTGTGAAGTGGGGAGATAAGCGCAAATTCAACTTTGAAACATTATTACTCCCTACTTGAGAAGTTTTTGGTCATCAAAATCACTTGTTACATGCTAAATTTAACGGAGAATCTAAAATAATTTTTTCTTTTGCAATATCATCAATGGTTCGAAACATATTACACAATTCATGAGGCACGGTACCAAAATTGGCTTAAACAGCCGTGTAAGTGGTTGGGCGCAACAGCTAAGTGTTAATTTATTGCGGACTTTTTTTAATTGACTCCACAGCAGACTGTAAAATAATTCAAATTGTTGTCTAAATTGATTGGGATCTTTTCAAACAATAAAAAACTAAGAGAAACTAATGCAACGAGATCGAACTAAGTATTAGTCATCAGCAAAAATTTCTGTCGCAAAAGGCACTGCTTGCCCCATGCCGCCCTTAAGAAGTGGGCAAGGGGGCAGCTGCCCCTCATGCCCCATCGCAGGCGCCCCTGTTGCTTACCACACTAAAAAGAACGGTAGTTTACACATTAGTGTGCCAGTACGATGCAAGGTGTATGGTCCATGCCAGGCCGCACATACCAAGGTTGATGGATGGAATCAAGCAACATGTATCAAGACAGATCCGAATAAACAACATGAGCCTACGCCAGAAACCGTTCTGGTTATGCATGTCCTGCCGATACATAAACGATGGGTCTCTGCTATAGGGCAGAATAGCATCTAACCTAGAATAGAATAGGGCATCTGCTGAATAGCCCATACTAGGCCGCTAGGTAAGGTGATGACTTTATTTACAGTGGGTGCAAAAGCTAGGACAACATTCCATGTGTTTTGGAAGTCGTTCGTATTACGGAGCATAAGCAAAGCATTCGAAGACAGAATGAATTTTTTGTTCCACTGCTACTGTTTAAGTAGTCCTTAGCCATTTACCAATGCCTGTACATAAAAAATGTTTTACCTTGTCCAATCGTGAGCTTGATTCATTCGATCGTCAACTTCAATCAATACTTAACGCTTCAAATTCAGCATTGTCGTCTTACTGTCTTCTGACGAATCTTTTCGGAGATCAATTACTTAAAACAATTTTGTAAATTTTGTACCAGAAGGAAATTTTTGAAATTACACTTGCAAACAATAGTTTGGAGATTAAAGACCGGGTTTAGCCCTGCACGTACACGAAACCCGAGTCTGCTGGCTGCAACCAAGGCAAAATAAATTTACAAAGCTTGTAACATTCTATTTTCCAAAAATAGATCTCTAGAAGTTTCAAAAATACTTACACCAAATGACAATGTCAAAATGCTCATAAGCAGCAGTTAGAAATTCATGCAGATACGGCCGCATTAATTCCAATCCATTTTCAGCTGTCGATCTATGGTCTGTACAGACGCAAAAAATCCAACGATACAAAACAGATGAGAAAGAAATCATAAAGCAATGAATTAAGAGAACAGTTATTCAGAAATTGGACAAGATCAAAACCTACATCACCAGACTAATGTTTGCACAAGTTAACGTATTTAAGTATAAAGAATTATCTACAAGGCAAGTTTCATAATAACCTTTTTGTGCAGCTGAACGTCCAAAGGTACGAAACTGTGTTATCTCTTTACTGTTCTAAGGATTTCCCTACAATTTCATTAGCATAACATAACACCATCGGTGAGCCTCGCAGCCGCGTTCGTCACATAATACAGTATCCTCCGTTTCGCTACGTTGGACTGATTTATACGTCCCTTGAAAATTATCAAATTTCACTGAAAGAAACATGCTAACATCACATAACATTTCCATACCCCTTGGCTAAAGCTGTGTTCAAATGGGACTTTTGGACCTTGAATTACAGTTCGAAAATAAATATTGCACGTTAAACATGTTGTAGTGTACTACGATTGAATGCCATTAACACTTGAGTGAGACAAGAGAAAGCTAAACTCGAAATTTTAATAAAAATGTAGAATAAGGTCGAGAATTCACATCCACAATATTCATAAGACAGTTACGCAGACGCTGTACGCTGTTTTTGGTATATATTTATTGGTTTTTTATACCCAACATTCTTGTGCTTTTCCACATTCTTGTTGTCACTAAAAAATTTGTCTAGTTCTCCTCTTCTCTATTGTCTTCTATTTTTCATTATATAAATGCTTCTACACCTTATTGTAACATCAAACTCTGAAAAAAATTGATGACGAAGAATGGAATGTCTTCGAAGTGTTAAGAAATGATTACGGCATTTTTATTGGAGTGTTTTCCCCTTTATGCACAGCATGTTTATTGTCACAATACTTCGTTTCCTCATTTAACCTCGTTTTCCTGCTAATACACCAATTCCTATTAAAGTGTTACTAATACACCCATTTGTTTACCAAAACAGTTTACAATTCAAACTTTGATCTTTTGCCATGTACACGACTTTAAAATTTGAATTTCACTATGCAGGAATGTTAACAGTTTCTAATTTTAATTCCTCGCCATGAAAATGCGTCTCAAATTCAAATTTCAATTGACGCCATGTAAATCGTGTCTAATTCAAACTTCAATTGATCACCAAGGGATTGACCTTGAACTCAAACTTCAGTTTATCGCCTCGTAAATAGATTCCTGCTCACACTCAGGCGCGGTGGTCAGTGCTAAAAATGCAAATACATTAGTAGAAGGCTTTTCCAAAGTAATGGTATCAAACACATAGCAAATTAGACATCTGAATCTGCCTTATTCATCCTCCATACTAAGATACCTTTTCATTCCTTGTTTGTGATATCACAAAATGTTTTGGCGTCTCAGTGCTAATTCTTTCCCCTAATTCTGTGAGAAAAATCTCGCGTCCCTTTCCAATTGAAATGTTAGCCTTCTTCCATCTTTGACGACGCTATTACTCAGCCAGTTTTAATAGTGAATGCAACTGAAAGTTGCATCATATTTGCCTTTGTTTGTGATGCCAATGCCTGTTGTGCTAATTATAAGGTCGTGCTATTAATTTGTGAGAGTTAGTAGCCTGACTGTCAGTACTCATTTCAAATAGGAAGGAATGAATCATATCGAAGCTGGTGGAATTAAACAGATCAAAAGATAAATGGCTCAACAGAAAAGAAACCTGCTACCATGCTGAAGACGCCTCTGAGCATGAAGTGAGAGAAAGGAGCCTAGTTATGTGTACGAAAGTGACCAGTTTAAGGTTGGGGAATACACTAGTCTTGATGCCGAATGTATCAATGGAAGAGCATTATGTATCCAAGACTTGAACGATTTTCTATAAAACAACCATTTATGACATACTACAGACAATTGAGCTTACAAATTTGCTAGCTCAAGGACATCGACCAATCATAAATTATCAGCTGTTAAATTTTCTTGTTACTTAAATGCTAAAGGATACGTCTTGAGAGTGATATGTATAATCAAAGTGAAAACACTTCCCATTTTGTAAAAGTTCCACAAAGAACAGTGATAAAATTCAGATGGTCATCGAACTTTTAAATCATTTAATCAGTTGGCCGAAATGGGTGTAACCAACAACATTATGGGTGTGTAATGAACATTTTCCTGTATTAGCAACTAATTTTGCCTCCCAGCCGCCCCTACTCAAAATAAATAAATATTCATCTAGTTGTTATTACTTATGTGGATGTGCAGTTGAAATGCTCGATTAAAAGGGGGACCTGTATTGGAAAACTAAATTGCGAGAAGCCTGTGCTTTAAACGTTTAATGAAATGGGAAATACTAAGCAAGATAAGAACAGTAGAAGTCAGCGAAATACTTCAAAATAAAAGCAAATGCGTAATGGAATTATATATCAGTAAACAAGGCCTTTTTGCACAAAGAAAAAACATGTGCAATGAACAGCATATTATGTTTAATATTATGTCAATATCGTTCTTTAAAAAATAATTATTAGTGCGTGAGAAAGAGATTATCAGTAACAGAATTTGATAAAGACGTCGTTAGTTTAAACTCTTGGACTTGATTCGAGTGGGAACTTGGTGACGTGATGCATAACTCCACTAGGGGTAGTCAAGACGGTAGCAAAATAAGGCTTTATCCATAGAAATACGAGGCTAAAAATATTGTTCTGAATCATAGCCATTTTAAGACAGGAGCAAAGCCAACGTTCGGGGGGGTTGGGGGTGAGGTAATCGAGGTAATCATTGATTACATTTTTGAAAAGAGTACCACTGGGCGTATCAAACAAGACGTGATTAAAATTACTGGAAGTTACCCCACGAACAAAGATTTAATCCGCAGAGATTATGTTTAACAATGGAACGGAGGTCATGCTCAAGAAATGAATATCAAGTGATACAGGCTACCAATCTTTCCCGAGGATACGTGGGGGAGGTGGGCTTTGGTGGGAACAAAGCCAGGCAGAGGCAGAAAACATTTTATCGTTATTCATGTCTGCTGGTGGCTGATTTGATTTCTGTAAGTATAGATTTCATTCATTTATGACATTTAAGTTTTCAATTTTTTACATGCATTTCTTAAAAAGCATTGACAAAAATTGAATGCACGAGCTAGAAACCTTACATTGATCATTTTTGCTCTATTGAAAGTTGGGTGAAGCATCCTAAAAAACAGTTTCTTATAAGTGTTTATAAGCCTTATTAGTTTCTGGAACAAACAATAGCAGTATCATGACAGTCAAACTGATCTTTGATTCTGTTGCTTTCGTGGGCTCAATACGAGGCGGGTAGAGGTCAACAAATGCAGGCAGTCTTGCTCAGCGTGAATAAGCCACATGTCTGCCACTTAAAAAGGCTTTGGAGTTTGAATGGAGCCTCATAAGTTATAAAATTCCAAGTAGCAGAAATAAGAAACAAAATTTAAACATCAGTTCAAAGCTTTAGTTAAAAAGCCTTGTGTGCCTACGATCTAGCCAATTACCAACTCATTAGGGGTGGCTTTGAAACTGCTGGGGGCACACCTTAAGATATTTCCGAACATGAAAATAAGCGCTGTATAGATATAACCAAATATACATACAGTCTGTATGTTTTTGTTTGAAAATAAACACCCAGAATGCGAGTTTAACTCCTGATCTCCTGATCAGTGCCAGGACCCTGTATACTCCACATATAAAAGTGCTATATTATGGTGGAATCAATGAAAGTGTTGCATGAGTACATAACTTTACCGCATAGCTCCTCTTCCCTCCCCCTAATCTTAAAAATCAGTTGTGTTTCTGAGGTGACGGGGTTTTACTTGATATATTATATTACCCCTTCTGGTCAAAATTGGGAGGTGACCTAAAGCACGTTTACCACCTTTGATCTATAAAACTTCAAATCGGCCATAATGATTTCATCATTTCGGAGACGGAGATGCCAAATTTTGTTTTCTAAATGTCATTACCTAAATAAATAAATGAAGCCTTCCTATTCTCTGCTTTTAACTGAAAAATCTCTGTTCTCACAACCTTTGTTAAAATCACTTTGAAGGGAAACTCAGTTGCCACAAACTCTTGAGAGAACGAAGTGATTCAATATAGCATCACAGAATAGCATTATAGTCTCGAAAATGGCTTAGTACAATGTTATATCAACTCTCAATTAAAATTGACATTTAAGACGAGAGAGCAACTGTTGCCAGAACTTTGAGGATGTCTAAATGGCGAGAATGGTAGCAGAATTCAAACTACAGTCAACTTCTCGCCTTACGGACACCTCGACAAAAGGGACACCCCTCTATTACGGACACTTAAAAAATTCCCGACTGAAAATACAAAGAAATGACTGGACGTAGCTCCCGTTCTAACAGACTCTCATTATTAGGGAAGTGCGGACACTACGTGTGGTCCAATTTGAACATTTCAATTATTTCACTCTCGATAGAATGGACACATGCTGTATATAACTGTCACATACTACGAAAACGCATAGCATTGTTAATTACGTGTTGATCTCAAGCATCCATTGCACAATCTGTTTCCGTGGAATTTTAGTTAATAAAAAAGTTAATAATTTTTCAACCAATAACTTAGAGATTGTAGACAGGAGCTTTATCATGACATGAGTCGTATGCTTTTTATGAGCTACGTTTCGAGAGATACTTCTCCCATC
>JANTCA010021855.1:13586-23652 GCA_024741275.1 Chironex yamaguchii
TCTTGTTGGCCATAGCAGACTAATGATGGTAATTATGATGGGCAATGTTTTGTAAAACGTTTATATATACATGTTTTATTTTCTTTTTTTTGTTCCTTTACTTTGCCCCTTTGTCTAAATTTACTCATGTTGCAGCTGTACGTAAGTTTGTCTATTGTCTTTTGTTTGCTTTTTTGTTTTGTTCCCATTTAAGAAGATTCAGTTCTTATATTGTCTGTACAATTTGCATGGCCTCTTTTCTGTTGGATGACATTAATTTTAAGACCAAGCATTTACAGGTGAACCATTCTGTTCTGTAAAGTGATAGCAAAGTTACTTTTATGATGTCTGACTAAGTGAAGATTATGCTGCCTAGGTTACTATGAACATATCTGAAGAGACCTTTGGCAGTCCCACTGAATAGTGATGGATTGAAGTAAACAGATATGTCACCCAGTATTAATCCATTCTGTCTGTCAGTCAACATTTAATTGTGCAGCTCCAGAGATATTTCAACAAGGCTAGGAAAAGTGTACGTGTTAAAGGCTGGACTAGCCAGTCACTTAAGAACTCATGACCATAGTCAGTTCCAAGCCAACAATGCTGAAACCTGTCCGCCACATGTTTAAGGCAACTGCAATGTGTGTTGGACTTTGCAGGGCTGCTACAGGGCTAAAGAGCCACTTGAAGACTTGTCAAAGTTATTCCTTGTTATGCCATCTATGTTGCATCATCTTTAATATTAAAGTGGCTTTTATGAGTCACATGTTCTCTCTCGTACATTGAAGGGATGCTTCTCGTCTGCCAAAAATGGCAATCCTCATATCATTTGCTAATATCGGCGATATGATAATTTATATTTACTTGGAACTTTAAAAAATTGTCACAAGTTGATAAAAGCTGAATATATGAGATGGGAAATGGAAAAATCAAAACATGTATGAGCCTTTTGAGCAAAGACAAGGTGGGTGAGTGTGGGTTATTTTGTGTGAAGATGATACGAAGACTTGGACATTGCAGGTCAATGGTGGACTACTTAGAAATCACAGGGAGAGTTTGTCATGGTTGTTGCCCCTTCAAATTTATGTATCCATAAATGTTGCTGTTGCAGTATGCGAATTGGAATACCGCTCTCGTCTAGCTGTTAAAATGATTATCTTAAAAGGAAATGGTAGCGAGTTGATGGTGGGAAAATGTAGCCTTGATGTTGCGCCAGAAGCATATTCATGTGACGATGGCCACTAGAAACCAGAAGGGATGGATTTTTGGTGTATTTCTGTAAAGTACAGCAGAGTAGATTGTTGTATAAATTACCCTTCTTACCAGATCACAGAGGGCTGTCATTGATAGCTGTCTAAGAGCAGAATGTGCGAAATCTTTGCCCCACATGGCCAGAATAAATGCTCTTGACTATACTAATATTTATTTTCAATACGGAGTCTGGTGGTTCTTTTAAAAGCCTTAAAATGTTAACTTTATTTTTGATATAAAATTGCAGCATGCAAATCAAAGTAAGATCCATTTTCAGTCATTTGTGTATATTGTGTCTCCACTGCTGTATTTGACGAGCATTTTATCAATACGTGTGTCTACATTTTACTATTTCTAATTTACAATATTATCAAAGACAGATTCTGTCATGCAGGTGCATGAATAAAGGACATCATAACAATGTTTCGATAGGCAAACAGCTAAGAAAAGTAGAGACCTACGCCTTTGAAGAAAAAAACCAACCTTCTTATAACTGATATTTCAAGTACTAGAGCGGGTGGCTCGATTATGTAGTGCCAAATTGTTCTGTGAAGTAGTAACATTCCTCCAGGAGTGCACGTCAGTCCCTTGCCCCAAGAGAGGATAGTGAAGATAGGTGATCATCAAGAGGTACCACAGGAACGACACACCAAGTCTGACACCGTTTTCGCCGCCTGCACCTCGACCACATACTCCTGTCGTGGCGGCCTCCATAGCTAGATGAGTTCACCTCACTCCACCAGGGACTGACTGATTAAGACTGACTGACTGGCTGGCGACCCGATCAAGAACTGTCGTCCTTTTCAGCTAGACCCAGAAACTAACTCTTTCCCTTACATGCTGCATGCTCTGGATGAGCTTGCTCTATAGTCAAAGATTCAGCCTGCTATTCATTTTCTACACACTTTTGCATGAGTGACTTATACCGGTCTTTCTTTCGGTTTGCAGCTGTGTGAATGTTGTCCTCCCAACACACTGTCAGTTAAATCGCTTTTACCATCTTCTTTTGGGAGTTCAAGATAACCAAATCAGAGCAAGCTACTTGTTAATACTTTTATTGAAACCAGAAATGGATGTGATTAGGAGAACCTCGTCGCTTAAACTGAGTGGACATTAATTACCTTTTTAAAGCTTTTGTCTTGAAGGTGCGTCAGTTGTCTTTTTGTAGGTGTGCGTTTCTTTTCCTGCCAGCATGCCTGTCAGTTCCCACGTCTGTCTGCCTGTCTGTTCCCACGTCTGTCTGCCTGTCTGTGTCTGGTTGATTCTGTATGTGGTTCAATATTTATGTGTTTGTCGGTGTGCTTCATGATCCATTGGCCCATTTTCAACCTACTAGTCCTTAGCAGCGATTGAAATGAAACTTTGAATGTAACTAACGTAGAGACCAATAGAAGACCCGAATGTTTGGACAAATGATAGATCAAATGAAAGGTAACGATTGTGATGTTTCTAAGGTTTCACATCAATTGCTCCTGGAATTTGTTTTTTACTGTGTGTTTTTGGTGTAACAATCAAGAGTGTAAAGTGCAGTAACTTGTTACTATTGTGAAAGTAATTCTTTGTTTTCTTTGCTTATTATCAGCTCTACAGACATTCATTCTTTGCTGACTACATCGCCTATAACATTAAATCAAAGTGAGTTATGCTTCAGTTGTAATGTGAGTTCGTCAGTTATTAGTTGGGAACAGTAAATATCTGATTTCGGGTGATAGAGGCAATAAAATTGAGTAGAATTATAATGCAATTCTAGATGATGTGAACTTTGAATAATTTAAACGATTCCCGGTCAAATACCGCCTTGTTCAAATCTAAACTTTTGCAAGGTGTCCCATATAAGGTTTTCCGTTTCCAATAGAACCATGAAAAAATTCAAGATCTATGCGCAAACTTAATCTGTCAACGTGTGTAATGCTTACATGCCATACATAAGTGAAACTTTTTAAAAGGCTAAGCTGGTCATTATCCTGTCGTGTTATTTTTAAATGATAAGGAGTTGGTGAGTTTCTTTCTTAATAGAAAGAGTGCATAGCGTTGCGTGCATAACTTGACTTTTGCTTTTCATAAATGTCCAAAAGGCCCTTAATAAATCAATAAATTAACAAATAAGTAAATTAATATAATTAATGATAAATGAATGTGTGAAATGTGTTTGATTAATTAATCGTTTTATTGATTTGTAGAATAACAAAAAAAATCAAGCCTCCGTACAGCGATGGGAAAACCAAAATACGATATGCTGGATGGGGACCTAAAGGCAATTCCTTGGTAAGGAAGAATTGTAATGTCTATGAACCTGTTGTGGATTGAAATAGAAGGAGACCTTATTCTCTTCATTGAACAGAGAGCATTAACAGTAAAATCCTCTACCGTAAGCAATGGTATGTTAAAGTTTACATGAGAAAGCCTGATTATGTCGAAGCTGAAGGC
Organism: Chironex yamaguchii; assembly: GCA_024741275.1. Lineage (NCBI taxonomy): Eukaryota > Metazoa > Cnidaria > Cubozoa > Chirodropida > Chirodropidae > Chironex > Chironex yamaguchii. The sequence continues at coordinate 17,244 of JANTCA010021855.1, forward strand.
AACATTGTAACATGTACGCAGAGGGCGGTTCTGATTTAAGAAAGCTTTGCATCAAAGAAGAAGCCATTTAGTCTTCTTTGTAGAAATAAATGATATCAAACACTCGATTGAGATCTCGTAATAAATCTCTTGACTGGATTAATGACAGAGGAGGATTTGGTAAGAAATCGAGATCCTTATGCAAAGACTAAATTAAGCCGTGAAGAATCTACTCAAGATATCTTTGATCTATTGTAATTGAATCCACAATATTTCTTTTGGTGAAAGTATTCACTGTGTATCAATATTCACATAAATTTGAGTTTATGCAGCAAATAAACCCAGGTTTAAAACGGTATACCTACGCAATCGGCCAATTAATTAGAAATAGAAATTTGCAGATTACAGAATGACAATAAAGTAAATACTTGAGATTTTATCTCAAAATACGCCCAACAGTATTTCCTGGTAAGCTTAAGGCCCGTTTACACTGGTACAGATCCAAAAGAGTACTGTTCAATTTCGGGTCCGTCACGATTTTTGTTCCCGTTGGCACTGGGAACTGTACTGGAACAGCTACACTCAATTGCCTCTTTTGTCGCCTGGTAACGCCGGGTGATCTTTTTAAAATCCACTTATAGACGAAAAAATGATTGTCTAGTAACTGATCAGTACCCGCGTGGATCCGTATCAACCGTTTACACTGGACCTCAGTTGGAACGGATCCAAACTGGTACGCTTGGAAACTTTTCACTCTGAAGTTGGACACATGTCATGCTCATTAGCAAGACATGACGCAGTTATTATGAAGAATATTTGTCATTGTTGTAATCAATTTGAAAACTGATCATATAATGAAACAATACTCAGTCAAGCAGAACATCCGAGAATTTTTTATTCACTTTGGAGTCCTCCAGGGAAACACAGTCTCTCCCTCACTTTTTAAAGTCGCGAGCGACTCTAGAATGAACAAAGTTTTCGAAGCTGTTAATGGGTCAAGCTCGTAAATAAACAGACTACTGTCGATACTAGCTCCGTTTTACGATTAGAATATCAAAACCATGGACTCTTTGCGCATTTACAGCAATGATAAATGCATACAAAACAGAATACTAACCACAGACTGAATAAACACTCATGCTGCCTTGAACGAGATTTGATTGCACAGTTATTGAAAAATAAAGACGGGCCGTATCCCAACATGTATAGTAGATTATTATAGTATATTAGATTCCGTCATGTTTCGATCGCTTCGCCCAATCACACTGCAGGTACTTTGACTTCTGGGTCCAGGAGACATCCTGATTTGTCTCCGGCTTCAGAGCAAAGGAGACAAGTAGGCTTCTTTAGTGCACTCACTTGTGTTTATGTTCGGAATGAATAAAGTGTGTTTGATGTAAGGTAATTATATACATGGTATCCTTTTTGCAAATGTGCTGTGTTTAAGCCTTTTTTGTTGTTTAATTTGACGAAAAACAGCTTTTTATCCATTCTGTTCCCTTTTCTTTTTCTTTGTTAGGTGATCGTGTTTAAGAATGACATTTACTATAAAGACAATGTCAGATCACAAAGTTTCTACAGGATTACTAGTGATGGAAAAGATAAAGTGCTCTTTAATGGCGTACCAGACTGGGTTTATGAAGGTATTTCATTTTGGGTTTTTACGCGGTGATTGAAGCTGATGGAAATTCATCAAAGTATAAGGGAGAATTCGTATCAGTTTGTCATGTTTGCCTTACAATTTAGTGAAACGATGCCGTTGTGGTGTCATGAGTAGAGCACATTAACCATCACCTGCATATTTTTATCGTTTTTTAAGAAATGACCTGTGGCAGCTGCATTTTCCTTAGTTCTGTTCATTATGTAAGAAATTGCAGAGGTTTGAAAAGAAGATATTTCAGTGTGGGTGTTGCAAGGGAACTGGCCAACATGTACATTTGACAGTCATGTCTGTTAATACTAGGTGTTAAGGAGAATAAGTAGGAGGAAGATGTTACAAATCACAACCTCAATCTTTATCTGCCTGACCACCTACTTTAACCAAGGTACTACAATAGATCAGTCTACAGTTATCAGGTTTAATTATTTTTGCTATTACTAACTGACTTCTTTTTTTGTGCCACAGAGGAAATTTTGGGAAGCACACATGCTCTGAAATTCTCTCCCGATGGAAAATACCTGGCATACGGCACTTTTAATGCCAGTAACGTACCCTACTATAAGTTTACGAGATACGGTGCTAATTCTGAAGCTTATACGATGATTGAAAAGATCGCATACCCCAAGGTACGGTTTTGTTTTAACTTGTTACCATGGCCGCTCTGATTCTCTGCTCTTGCTGTATCACTTATGGTGAACTTTGTAACATTATTGTGATTTGAAATAAATTGAAAAGTGGTAGGGTAATGACAGCAATAGTTATTATTATTGCCATTTTTCATGCAATTTTTTACTATTATGACAGCTTTATTGTACTTAAAGTCTCATCTACACTAACAATTTTTCTGTGACAAGTTTTATTTGCTGTTTGAGTCAAATGAGGGAAATATTGACACTATTTCACTTGACAAGTACACTTGTTAACTAAAAAATTGTGAATTGGCAAACATTTTAAAAATGGAATCGAGGCTAATGGTGCCACCTGGTTAACAAGTCAAGCTTGCCAAATAAAACTTGTCATCCGCACGAGCATGTGTACTTAGTAAAGAACAATTACTCATGCAGATGAGGCTTTACTCAGGTAATGTTTATTGTACCAAGCAATTTTCATGGTTTACTTTTCGTTTTAGGCTGGATATCCAAATCCTACGGTGGCTTTATATGTTGTCAACTTGGATGCTGTGAAACAGAGCATGGGACGTAAAACGACAGCCGTGAAACTCCTTGTACCGGATAGGTTTAAAAATGGGTATGTATGTCGGTCTTTTCATATTCAATTATTATAGGCCAGACCAGATTGTTGGTGAAGTGGCTTTTGCCCAATATTTGCTCTGGGATGGTTCATCGATATGAGCACTTCTTTTGGATATGAGTGTGGCTATTTCAGTGCCATGGTTTCAGTTCCAACAAGGCTGTTTAGCGATGCTCACCTCAAGAGGAAGATGAAATGCAAGAAGCCCGCATTTTAGTCCCACGCGTCGGCTTCTCTTGATAAACTGTTGTCTCAAGTTGTCTAATTAGCTTAAAATAAAGAAATTGTTTCCAAACTCAGCAGAGTAAATTTTCCACTATAAGATAATTTTAACACATCACAGCTCACAAAATTATCTCAGATTATCTCACAGTAACTCATAGTGGAAACCAAGCTTTACGGAAGTCCATCGAATTTATCGAATGGCTCAAAATGGCGCATTAATTCAATTGCTACTGTTGAGTAGATTACAGAGTTCAATCCCCGATAACTCCACCTTTGTGTCCAAGTCCCATAGTTATGATATCACAATCATTGTTACGGTATTGGGAGAGGACGTGATTGTCAATGTCTAATAAGTTACCACCATGGAAAACAGCTACATGTTTTTTGCCTGTGTTCTGATTACTGTGAAAGGTTAACTAGTTCTGTTCCGTGGAATGAGTTCGGCCATTCGTCATCATGCAATAAGTCCAATGTGATAGCTGATAGCAAGATGGACGTCACTTTCAGTATATATCATACGGCCATGGTTTATAGGATGTGGCCTAAATAACATGTTTGTTGTTAAGTAAAGCACCTTTGGGTTGTTTTACCTGATAGGGTGGAAGCCTAAGGTTGATTTATATTGGTGTAATTCATGCGGTGGCCGGTACCAACGTAGGTATTTTAAAAGAAGAGTGAGAACGTAGATAATATAAAAGAAAAGTGCGAACGTAGGTAATATAAAAGAAAAGTGTGAACGTAGGCAATGTAACGGAAAAGTGCGAATGCAGGTGATATAGTAGAAAAGTGCGGACGTAGGTAATGTAACAGAAAAGTGCGAATGTAGGTGATCTAGTAGAAAAGTGCGAACGTAGGTGATATCGTAGAAAACTGCGAACATAGGTGATATAAAACAAAAGTGTCAACGTAGGTAGTATAAAACGAAAGTGTCAACGTAGGTAGTATAAAAGAAAAGTGCGAACGTAGGTAATATAAAAGAAAAGTGCGAACGTAGGTAATATAAAAGAGAAGTGCGAACGTAGGTAATATAAAAGAAACGTGCGAACGTAGGTAATATAAATGGAAAGTGCGAACGTAGGTGATGTAAAAGAAAATTGGAAACTGAGTTAATATTAAGAAAGGTTGGAGAAGTTGCGGCTGTCGTGAACGTATGGGCATACGTGGAGAGTGAGATTGAAATGATCCTGTAAACATGATTTCTACACTTTTTGAAAGTAAACTTGACGTGGCATTCCCTTAGTAGAAGATTTTTGGTCAGGCTTGGTGATTGGTTGTTGTGTGTACTAGTATTGAAATGACGAAAGAGCAATTCCCTTGAAGAAGGCATAGTTTGTATAACACTGAAATGATATTGCTCGAGTTTTATTGCCCTTACATTCCTGTTTATTAACTAAATTAGTGACAAATTGATTTAACTTGTTTCATGACAGTGATCACTATTACACGGTATTGCAGTGGGCCAGCAAAAATCAAGTATACGTGAATTGGATGAATCGAGCGCAAGATGAAACGATATCTGTCATCTACGACACCGAAACTGGAAAGTCAAAACAGGTAGCTTTTATAATGAAATTTGGCACAGTAAAGTTTATTTCAACTATTGAATTTAGAATAGTGAAGTTTTCAACGAATATCAATCGGTACATTGAGATTTTTAGTCATTGGCTTTAGGACATTCTTCGTTTTAGTCAAGTTTTGCATTGTCTGTACATATTTAACGTTTGATCATCTATAGCCAAATTTATTCGCTCACTATTGAACGATAAGATGTTGTGATGATTTTTATAAACTATAGGCATTGTAAAAAGTGCACTACTTGTATGTAGAGAATGCTCGAGTTACTTAAATCCAATGATGTAGACGCGCAAAGGGCCAGATGTCTGACTCGTTTTGAGAACAATAGACATGCGTGACTCTATTTGGCGCACATTTTGAAAAGTGCTCAAGTATAAATCAAACAAATGTTACTTTTTAACGAGGCGATGATATGTTTTTAGAGGGGAATATGAGCTTGATTGAGACACTTTTCTACACACGCACTAATCCAATTTAACCGTAATCTTAAGATTACTGTGATCTTCTTGAGCGTGTTTTAATATAGCGACTGTAGTAACCTCGTTCTAGAAATGGCTTTAGTACTTTTGTGCAACTCGGACGTCTAGCCCTTTGGACGTCTACATCATTGCTTACTTCTATTACTGTGGCGTTTTTTAAAAATATTTCCTTCTTCGTATATTTAGTAGCAAGAAGAGAGCGATTAATTTAGTAGGAGCATTTGAGGACCATGTAAAACGAACAAAACCATTCATTTATTTTGAGACAAGAGAATATATACTATAGAACGACGTATTGCTAGATGTCATGGTGTCATATGATGTGCAGTTTGGTAATGACTTCTAATAACTCCATATAGAAGTCGACAGGGTGGACTTGCGTTTAAGAACAGAAATTGAGGTGAACTATTTTTTTGTGGTGCAACACTTAAAAATCGGCTTGAAAATTTGCGAAATTGTGCTAAAAGCATACCTGAATGCTTTTTCATCTGGTACTCCTCAGAGTATGAATCGTCAGAAAGGAAAGTGTATATATATGGCAACCTTTTTCATGCGAAACATGTATCAAAACTAGCCAATCATAAACAGATTGGAAAAAACAAAGAGAAAATAAAGAAACAAAGCATTATTGGAAGATTCCAAGTGAAATACTCTGAAGAGTGTGAGACGAAAAAGGCTTAGTATGTTTTTAGCGCAATGTTGCCAATTTTCAAGGCGATTTAGATAAAGAAGTATGAATATTACCACCGGGGGTCGACCCGAGTCTCACGACTGCAAAACTGACGCCTTCCGTACTGAGCTAAACAGGTAAACAGAAAAAAGGTCGAAAGACTATTAGTGATTCAACCTCGATCGTCTGCCCTTGTTATTGGGTGATTGTCTATTGGTGTATACGGTGTACATGCAGCGTGTGCCTACAAAGTTATCCGTCTATCACCATTTGCATTAATTCCATATGGAAGTCGACATGGTGGTCTTGTGTTAAGAACAGAAATGACTAATGACTTGTAAGCCCATTTTGATGTCGTTCATCTTGTTTGTGTTGTTTTTATACAGGTAGAGAAGCATAGTGTTAAAAATGGATGGGTTGATGACGATGTAAGTAATGCTTCTTCCATGCACGCTTTCATAATGGAGAAAAGATTGAAGTAGTGACGATATTTAGCAATAAATTTATGAAGCAGTGGCGATATTTAGAAAAGCAATAAATTTATGAAGCAGTGACGATATTTAGAAAAGC
>JANTCA010021866.1:0-23651 GCA_024741275.1 Chironex yamaguchii
TTATACGCCGGAATATACGGTCGACACCTGCTGTGTTTTATATCATTCTTGTCTTTCAACTTTCACCATGAGCTTTACGTAAAAGGGATCCTACGTAATTCGCTTACCAAGTGCTTTAGCCTGTATAGGATTCGCCCTATTGTGATCTGTGTATTTCAAAAATATGTTACGATGTAATCTGGATAACAACTTGATGTCATCTTCCACCTGTGAAATATTAACTCCATCACATGTTCAGGTCACTTTGTTACCATTTTGATCATTTGTTCGTAGGGAGCCAGTATATCAGCTTACCAGCATATCAAGATATTCTTGGTACAAAAATCTTGACACGAACAGTCTTTGTAGTATAAAACGTGAAAGTCACCTTCAAAATTTGCGACATCGGGCCAAAATACTTGCGAATTGCCAAACTGTATAAGAAAGACTTGGCTAACTAGCTTAGTTAGATCGTCCTTCCATCTAAGTGCATTGGAGTCTGTCTACATCAAAACTGAATAAAGGAACTCTAGAGCCAGAAAGAATTCGGGTTATGTTCACCTAGACTTTTCCAATAACGCTTTGCCTTGTACAATTTCTTTCTGTCTTGTTTTGCCTATGACTGGCTAGATTCGTCCCATGTTTCTTATAAAAAAGTTACTATATATCAATACTTAGCTTTGGGACTATGCACCAAGAAAACTGTTCCCCTTTTAACTTGTATATACTTTGTTGGGACTTTTGCTCTGAAGACAAGTTTATGTCTATCTTATCCAAACACGTGACTTTTTGCTTTCGTCATTCGAAGCATCTACTACTGTTGTAGCCCAGGTATTACGCAATTGTTGGACAATGATTGGCTAAAATGTAGTCAGGAGATTTATCATGAGATGAGTCGTATGCTTTTCATGAGCTATTTTATTCTTCCTCACTGCGGACGTCCGTGGTGACAGGGATCGAGATGTCCTGATGATTGGCGCCACAGCTGTGTTGTGTTTGTTGTGTTTCTTTTCCTCAACGGTGCTAGCCGAAATCCTTAAGAGGAGTTCCAATTTATAAATATGTTGAATACAGCTTTTAGATTACACTTGTGTTCAGCAATGAAGTCCAGCCCGTTGGAGATATAATTTTAAAGAACAAAACTCCCGCCCCCTTATCATGACTAGTTTACTATTTTTAGTCAGGTAACTAGTCGCAAACAGGTCACGGATAGGGATTTATCACAAGTAAGATTAAGCGGGTTTAACCTGCTTTGTTTATTTAACATACCACATGAATGCAACGTGGACATTTCACTTGGCTTTTAGAAGTCAAGTAAGCATTTAATAATTGAAATTACTTTGAATATTTTATAATTAACACTGAATTTCGATAAAGGAGTAAAATGCACTACAGAGAAATTGAAAAGTTTTAACGAGATTTGCTTGAGTGGGAAGATTTGACGAACTCTTCGTTCAGTGTTATTATTTCAGATGCCAGACTGTATGCGTTTATTCCTCTTGATCTATCTGTACGGAGTACCTGCGGTACCTATCTGTCTATCTACCTACCGATCTATCTGTCTGTCTATCTATCTGTCACGTAGTTTGATTATCTTAGGTTAATGTTCTCTGTTATCTGGAGTTAAATTTTTTAGTACGGAGTGCTTAAGAAGTACCCAAGAGGCCCATCTAAAATACTAGCAATGACAAGAAACTAGTAAAAGCAGAAAATATCAAGTTGGTTTACATTTTACGAAAAAGCAAGTTGTTAGTTGTAGGGATAAAAGACATTGGCAACATTTTCCTTAGTCAGCTTTGGATTTGAAAAGTTTATTTACGCGAAACTTTGGGAAAAGTTGAGACAAATAAGAGCTTATAGACGCTGGGAGTGAAAAAGAGGCTGGTGCTTTATGTCGGTCTCAACATTCGCGTATTATATCCTCGATTTCTTAAGATAAACCATCGTAGGAGTAGAAACTAAAGAGGTCGGTGGAAGAAAGCGATTGGGATGGCACACTCATTTAAATACTCGTGTACAGTTGGCCCTTACATCGGAAACGAATGATCACGGTTTTGAACATCAATGTTCGCATCTTCTCATCTTGCCTTCTCAAGACATTCGAGATCGTTATTATCTCCCGAGTACCGAGCGCATTAAACGTTAGAGTAATCTTGGTATCTAATTTCAGTTATATTTAAGCCATTTTTTTAAGATTTAAGCCACACGGTTGGTAAATTGTTAAGTTTGTAAACCAAAGACCCGTGTTTCAACTTCCTTTAGGTTACGAATTCTCGTTAAATCTCCACGTATTGCCGCTTAATGGTTCCATTGTAGAAGTGACATTGATCATGTTGAAGGCAAAAGAGATCAGATTGGTGGTTTGTGCCATTTATGTCAGAGACATGTCGATAAAATCTGGAATTTTCCAGCTCGTTAGCGTAAATCTGGCTCCTGTCAAAAAACGAAATTGACTACTTCTGTTAAAAGCACAGAGACGGAAGGAGCCTGGGCCTCAGTGGCATACGAACTCACAGTCTCTGGCGTAAAAGTGTGCCGTAAAAAACCCGATAGATTCCAATATGGTGTTTAGTGAGCTCTTCCGGATGTTAGACAAGTTTTTTTCTTCTTTAAAGGGGACTCCTAAAACGCTATTTAGTTCACTTCACAGAGTTTGTAGCAGTGGTAATATTACTAAATTTTTGGCTTTGATATATTGCTTTTCAAGCATTTTTAATTCAAGGAAGCTCTTGTTTGTTGATAAAATTTCTCATAAATGTTTTCGATATTGGCATTATTGTAAGCTGTAGGGTACATGGTAATATTGTCGTTTTCACATTTTTTGTTCTTACTCGTCCACTTTTTATAGTCTTCATTCGAATAAAATTTTTATAATCTATGTGTAAGTTGAGATGCACACGGAATTCCAACAATTTCTTCCTCATGCCCATGTTCACATTAGTGTCAGGAATTATACTGGTGTCATCTTACATCCGTCTCACTTTCAAGATCCGTTGCGTTCATAAATGGTCTTGTCGTGTATCTTCTCTCGTCGTAGTGAGATCCGTGATTCTTGCAATCTGTTTACAGTTGATTGATGACGTTTGAAACATTTGTTTTCAAAGCCATCTTAGGTCTTTCATAGCAACTCGGATGTTTCTGTTTTATTTTGCTCTAGTCCAGTGTCTTACAGGTTTGCAATAATATTTTGTATTACGTCACGTGTAGCCTCTTTCGAAAACCAAATGCCTTTGAAAACACCTTTATTAAACGGGAGGATGCTTTTATTAGATGAGCACTTTGTTAAGCAAAAAAAACAACTGGCTTCCACGAAAATCCAAGATAAATTGCAAAACTAACAGATTCTTAATTCAAATGCAGATGAAAATGTTGAATAAACCATATATAATCAATGAAATATACGTTTAAAATTTATCACCCATTTGACAACAGAGCTCATCGCAAAAACTTTAGCGGTAACACAGTTTTTATCTTCACAATTTGCTCAGACCGGTCCACTAACTTGTGAAGGTAATTTTTACAGAAGCAAGGTATTTGAAAAGACCCTTCGGGTTGAAACGAATGAATGGAAAACATAACACGTGGCCACGTTATTGTTTTCCAATCTCTTGGTACCCGCCGTAAGAAATTGTTGTAAAATTGTCGCTTTAAATATCAGTGGCCAGTTGGTCTAGGGGTATGATTCTCGCTTAGGGTGCGAGAGGTCCCGGGTTCAATTCCCGGACTGGCCCAGAGTAAATTTTGTGGCCTACTGGCGCCCTCATGTTATAATAACATTTATAATGAGAAGAATTGCTCTTAAATTACTGTTATTGAATGTAGTTTAAAAGAACAAACATTCTTTTCCATTATTAGATAGTAACATTAAATGCACTTAGTTCAATTCTTTGAGTGGCAGGCAGGAAAATATTGTGCTCCCAGAAATAATATTGATAATTTACACGCAACCTCACAGCAAATTGAACAGTGATTAACAAAGCTTCAGTTATCTAGGAAGCTTGCTAACGTCTGATGACAAGTCTGATTGTGAAATAAAATGAAGAATTGCGTTAAGTAAAGAGAAATCCAACGAAAAAATATTTATCGATATTAATAAGTTCAAACATCACTATGTCAACAAGACAAAGAATCTTGAAATGCTGTATATGGTCTATCCGTCTATATGGTTGTGAAATATGGAGTACGTAGTCTGCTATGCAAAAGCGTTTGTGGCAACAGAGAGGTGGTTCATAAAAAGAATGCTAAAGATTTCATGGACGGATAAAAATGTCAAATCAGTGAGTGTTGACAATCGCTAATGCAAAGTGCGAACTACTGCAGACAGTCAAAAAAAGGAAAATGACGTTGTGGGGGCACGTTGTGAGAAGAAACAGCATAGAAAATCTGTCGCTACCAGGAAAAGGAGAGGGAAAAAGGGCAAAAATGAGACAGAGGATGACTTAAACAACAGTAAAGAATGGACTAACGCCATAAGCAGAAGTGAACTCATTCCTGCTTGTCAAGCAAGAGAAGTTTGGAAACACATGATCATCCATGCCCTAGCGCATAACACATAAAGAAGGAGAACACTGTGAATCTGATGATTCCACTTGTATTTGGGTTGTTCATCATTGTAATCAGGTCATCAGTCTATCGGTTGGTGCACTAACTCTCAACTGGAATGCATGTGCTCCCGGAGAGGAAATTAGGAGGGCCAGGTATGACTGGGAGTTGAAAGAGTGAATTGGAAATGAATGAGAGGCGGAAACCCCCCTATGATGGGTGGTGCCACCGCATCTAAATAAGGAGTATGTTTCGGAGGAGGAAGGGCTACTTCAGAAAGTTATAAAATAACGATTCTTAAGCGATTTGAGAAAATGAAGTGGCCATCATAAGTCGCTATTCCGTAAAATAAATAACAGGTGAATACACAATCAAGGGAGTGAAAAATGTCCAAAGGCCAAGCTTTTCATTAACACAGACTTCATTAACAATGACTAAAATCTATCAGATCATAAACGATTGCCGTGACACAATATTGTTCAACAAATCTTAATGTACAGCACTGCTGTATCCAGGGAACTCAAAATGTTTTGAGACTGTATTTGATTGTCAATCATTTAGCAGTCTTATTGAAACTTCATGCATTATGTTACAACTTCACAAGACTCGCTGCCAGTAAGTATGGAGGCTGAAGCTCCCAGCCCGTCCTGAACGCCGCCAATGTTATAACCCCTAAAGTTGCTAGACAAACTTTTACTACACAGTAAGAAAAGATAAGTCTTAAAATTAAAGTTTAAAATTTGATTAAATTATATTTAGTTCATTCTATTCTTCGATCCACAATTTGAGCAGAACTAATACTAAGAGATGTGACAGGTGAACTACATAAGTATGCTCCAACAGCCAATGTTTGTAAGGCAAAATGTTAACTGACGTGTATTGGCTATGGAGATCACAGAAAAGTATCAACACCTGAGCTATGAAGGTGTGGACATACTTCACTTAGGTCATCGTTGTCAAATATTAAACATTTTGACCAGAAAATGTTTTGGTTTGGGCATCTAAAATTTTGGTTTGGCCTGAGATACACCCAGCTGATTCCAATGTACCCGACAGCATTAGTCCGATTGACTTTAGCTACTGTCTGTACCAGGCAATTGTCAAGTTTTGTTAACGAAAATACTTGATATATTACATATTCTATGTTCTGTATAAACACTCATTAACCTTTTTCACACACATCCTGGCGATTCGTAAAAAACAACGTACATTTTAACACTCAAATCCCACTTTGAAAGTAGTAACCAAAAAGTGATACCAGTAGCTAGGTACAGGTGGAAATGACAATGGACAAGTCGAAAAAAATTCCGATAGAGGTTTCTCATATGCATATCTTGAACAAACAAAAAAACACAAAGTAAGAAATCTCAAGCCTTATGTTAAGACATCACAACACTTTGTGTAGCTTTTATCTTTCAAATTAGAACCACTAAAGATTTACGAAAGCACATTTGCCGAAGCATGTGTAATAAACTTAGGTAAAACGTTTATAGTTCAGTATTTTTACATGACGAGTGTAAAATTTCTTGCTGAGTACGGCTGTATTTCTGTATTTAGCTTTACACCAGAGACTGTGAGTTCCTATGCCACTGAAGCCCAGGCTCCTCCCGCGTCTTCTATGTGCTATTAAAAGAAGTCTTGAGACACTGCTACCTAAAACGGGTGTGCTATGCATTTCATGCAGATTGGGACTAATCATTAAATAATTAGGCTCTAGCCCCAGGGGATGATACTGAAAACAGTGCAGAAAGCAATAATTAGCAATAGTTGATACAGATGTATGACAGATTCTTGTATTGAAAAAATGCAATAAAATTGATGCCGAAGTGACATGAATAATTGTGTCTACGCAGGCAGACATCTCAATATCAAAAATTTAAATGCTGTTCTTTCTTAATAGGGGCCATCCATAAAGTACTTATGTGGTAAATCACCCAAGTTTTGATGCCCCTGTAAGCACCTGTACGTTTTTCCTCTACCCCCTCCTTGCGTAGTATGCAATTGACCAATAACTGTGCCACCCATCCCGCCCTTCTATTTTTTTCTACGAGTTTTCTTTCCCTATCAATTATTCATGTTTGATCACTTAAAAAGCAATATTCGAAGTTACACTTCATTGGATTAGCTACGATAATTTGTGCAAGATTGGCTGATTAAACAAAAGCTTAATTATAAAACAATGAAAATCATTGTGTGATCCACCATTGCTCTCCTTCGTGAGTGTTGCAATACGTTTGTCCCCGTAGTGTGCATATACAATAGTGTGTTCATTTTTTGTAAATTATGCTTGGGTTCTCTATTTCATATCTAATTTGATTCTCTCAAAGAAGTCCCGCCCAATATGTTTATCTTTAAAATTTTAGATCTTGAAACATTTTTGTGAAAACTGCACACTTGAAGAAACGTATTGAATAAGATTTTTCTTACACACCTGAAAAATCTTGTTTGTTACATGAGTAGCCTTAAAAGCAAACAAATGATCTGTCCCTCTATTATTCAATTATTGAAGTTTTCTCGTTAAATAAAAAGTTTTGAACTTACCTACAAAGCTTAACTAGAAAATTGAATAACAAGCAGTCAAAGTGTGCACCTATGCAGCTATCAAGACCCCCTCTCCCTGTAAGTACCTGTACACTCTTGATCTGACCCCTCCCCCTAACTGCATACGTACTTTATGGATGGCCCCATATTGGTATTTGCATAAAGACCATTACTGTTTTTGATAAATCAAGATAACACAATCACTAACTTTACCAATCAACAAACTCTCTTTTAGGCACAAGTTAACAGAGTGGACTTATGATTATGACAGATGCAAAGTTCTAATGACCAACTCAATGAACGAGGATCTCCAAAGTTATCCTTATCCCAACCCTGCTGAATTTAAATACTAAATATCCATCGTAAAATGTTTCATAATAATTCAAAGGTGACCATGTACTAGTGGAATTGTCCGTATATTGGTCAATGTACTTCACTAATCATACAACTGTACTTCCAAATTTCATTATTTAATTCCCCATATTACAACTTTTTCTTTTTTACTCTGCTCTATCCTTCTGCTGCAGTGCTCCCTACTGATGGATCTATAGTTTTTTATCAACAGGACATAATTTTATTCATCCCTCTGTCTTGCCAAATATGTCCTTGCAATTTAAGGCACAGCAATTTTCACTTTGGTCATTATGAAAGCAAGTTTTTAATCGTTAGCTTTGATATGTCTTTGGTGTGACGACAATTGAATCTACAACTGAAGAGAGAACATAAAATCCATTAAAATTGCAATATATTATACAGTATGCTTAACCAGTTAATTCTTTAAACCAACATTGTTTATAGAAGCACTATGTATGTTATGTCCAATGGAATCCCTACAAAATCGACTTGAAAATTCACGACATTGCGCTGAAAACATATTTAAAAGCTTTTCTCATCTGACATTCTTCAAAGTCTGAACCGTGATTCATTTGTTCATTCCTCTTCATTTACTGTGTCTTTTTTTCTGCTGCTGTTGAATGCATCAACTTCTACCTTAAATTAAGCATATATTGGCTTTCACTTTCCTTTGCCTTAAAATGTGATGCAGTTGAAAAGATTCCATTTTAAATTTCAAACCCTGATTGCTTTCATATTCATGTCAGAAGGGGCAGGGAAGTGGGACTAGACTAACTAGTCACCTTTAAGAAAGACAAAAAAAATCAATTTAAAATGACTAAACCTGTTCTTGCTGTTTGCTCTTATCTTTGGTAGAATAATCTAATGTATCTTTGGTCACAAAAAACCTTAATACATAGTAATACATAGTATGCTATTAGGAGCAGATGCAAAAGCCATGCTGTTAGTGACATCTGTTTCGCTTTACTCAATTATCTATACTCAGTACTAGGAAATTATGCACATCTCAATATGGATGCAAGCACACTGTGGCATTCAATGACATTAACTGATTGTAATTTGTTTTCTAGAATCATAAACTGTGAGACACGATAGTTAATTGTAAAACCATATACCTGCAAATTAGATACCGATCAATCATTTGCATACTATCAGAAAGGTTATACCCAAATTAGATTCAATCACTATGACCACAACTGACAAACACAAGAGGGCAACAGTTAACCATGAAAATGTTAAATGGACATTAGCAAACACACTCATAATATCATACATTTTCCCTAGATGAAAAAGTTGTATAACCTGGCCTTTTCCTAATTTCATTTGCATAGGCAATACGGTGCTGGCAATATTCAAAGGCTCATCACCTTACTATTATCAATGGTGTGTATTATTCTCCAGTATACGTTTCTACTATAGTGTAGTTTGACATAACTAATAAAAATAGTAGTTCTACCCATCATTCACATTCACTCGTTGATTCTCTTTCATTCATCCTCCATTGTTAAACAGTTCACCTTAAAGATGGAGGTCTTAGCAATTGAAATTGTTGATATCATTGTTTAGCTTGTCCAAAGATTAAACATTACCAAAACTCTAATTCTCTGCCATATTATGCAATCCATATTATGCAACTTGTGCAGACGTGGATGCATACCCCAGCAAGTGCCAACATCAAATGAACAGGTCTGTCCAGCTCTCAAAGTTAAAAACAATGAAAATAGAAAGAATACATACATGAAGAATGAAGTACTCGGGATAATATTAAACCAAGAAATGAATATGATTCTTCTTTCTCTTTATCAACTGAGTGAAATGACCTAGAGCGAGTAAGAAAGGGTGACACTAAATATAAAATTACAAACTCCTTTCTTTTCTTGCCTTCACATGCTCCCATGCTCGACCTGGATTGTTTAATATGAGCAAAAATGAGCTGAGGATACTTTTTACAAGGGACCAAAGGGCTAATGATCCCAGAGGTTCTTCCTTTCAAAAGTTAAGGAGCGGTACTCAGCTAAGAATAGTTTTTAGAGGGTAAGGAGGGTCTACACTCCAGGTTATGTGCCCTGGAGGAAGCAACAAATGCTTTAAGGTTATATAGCAAAATGTGTCATATGGCAAAATAATTCAGATTTCTTTGATGATGCTATTACAAAGCCAATGGCAGAGCTGTGTTCTCCGGGGGTAATGGGGGTGCCAAACCACATTAGCTAGTGGCCCACAGGGAGTTACAATCTAACAACATAACAAATGTTGGAGCAACAAACCCAAAATCTCTTTGACCAAGCCATTGCATGGGCACAGACAGCTAGACAGAACTGAATCCAGGATAGCTTTTGTTTATGAAATTAAAATCTTGTTATTTGCTATTCAAATTTGCACAAAAATAGATGAGCCATCTTGGTTGATGAAGTGAACTCACTTATTACGTCTTAACAGTTTGAGTGTAATAAATATTGAATTGATTGTATGAACTAGATATGAACTGCCTGTGCAACCAGACTTATTGTTGTTGTTGTTATATTGCAAATAGTTCGAATAAGATGTGACTTTTTGGAGCTGGTCCTTTCTATATCTTACTATAAGTTTAAGGAATATAACAATGACAATTTTACTCGTGTATGATAAGAACACTTTCTGATCATTTTAGCTGTTTTTCTTCTGCATGACACCCAAAGGCGAAATTTTGTGTCAAACAACCCATTGATTAATTAGTTTCAAGATGTTTTGATGACGTTATCTTGTACTAACAACTAAAAAATCCTAAAGGTAAAGTAAAAAAAGCCCCACCAAATTTGAACAGCTGTGTTGCAATGGTACTCATAGAATCTAAAGATCTCAGTTTTTACTTTGTTTAACCTTATAATGGTTTAAATGTAATGGAAACGTGATAGGACAGATCTGTTTGCCTCAATAATTGAACCAATAGTCATTTTTGATGTTCATCACAATTGTTCCTCACATGTCCACAATAATTACCCTTAAGCTGAGTACTAAAATGGAGACATGAATTGCACAGACCTTGTAAATTTTCCAAAGCCAAATGACCTAACTCATTTAAGAAAAACCCCCAAATCATTTCCTTTAATATTCCAGATTTGGAATTATCAAACAAGAATGTATTAGGATTAAATATTTGCACTGGAAAAGTAAAATTTCGATAAAAGAATTGTCATAGCTAAGAATAACTACCAACAAAGGATTCTTGGCTTATAATTAGCAATAAACAAACAAATCCTATCCACATGAAAACTTAGGTATAAAATGTAAACTATTTCATATATTTGAAATATAATATACATACATTAATATATAATAGAGAAACAACTAACACCATCATCTCACCATCCAAGATGAATTCCACACTTCGGACACAAAATTATTCTCCATGAAAACCCTGGAAACCATGAATAATCTTCAACACTCTGTGGTTATGAATAAACATCAACAAAGAAAGGAAGTCATTAAGTCAACAAATACCAAGCTAGCATTCAAAGTTTTTCAATCAGCAGGAGATAAAGTGCATGCCACTGTAGTATAGTGGATAAGGCAACATTTGATCTTGCAAGCCAGGAGTTGTGAGTTCAAATCACTATCACCACAAACAAAATACCACTGGTGAGAGAAGGTAACAGGAGCCGACTCTCATAAAGAGCTCACTTCCTAGTAACTTTCTTAACCCTGGCAAAGAAATGAGATACGTCTGCAAATGAGTATGCTAAAAAAAATGCAAGTATAATGGAGGTAATTTTAATGCTGGCGAAATCTTAAAATAAATTCTAACCTTCTACCAATACAATGTCTTCATTTACAAATGGCATCAATATTCTATTCAAATGCAATGCAATGTTTTTGTTTTATAGACAGGACCTCTACCATGACATGAACTGTACGATTTTTATGAGCTACGTTTTGAGAGACACTTTGACTTCTGACTCGTAAAACAAGAAAATTATAGACAAGGAGACCAACAAAACAACAAGAAAAATCAAAGAAACCATCCACTCCCTACAACACAGCAATCACACCAACAGCATATCTTACAGTCTTCCAGAAATATGGCTTCCAGCACTAGCAAAAGGAAACAGAAAAAATACAACACAGCTATGGCTCAATCCTCAGGACATCTTGACCCCTGTCACTGCGGACGTTGCCACTGAGGAAGAATAAAATAGCTGCACCAGATCATTTCTAGTAGCCTGATGGTGGGAAAAGTGTCTCTCAGAACTTAGATCATAAAAAACATATGACTCATGTCATGATAAAGCTCCTTTCTAAATGGCTTCCACTGAGTCCATAGATTTCAAGAATTTTCAAGATGTTTCAGTTTGTCTCTTCCTGTGTAAACATTTCTTAATCATATATCCTATATCTTGATAATTTAATTTCAGGAGGTAACACATCAATAACAACATACTCTGCAAAGAATCTTATCTTACAGGCAGTCTATTTAAGTTGCAGAGTTTATCTACATATCAAACCTGTCTTTCACATTCCTATATCCATGATATATGTTGAAATGTGTTGGTATATGCTTTCACGAAAAAACAAATAATTATCTGCACATTTTTACAAACTGGATTCAACATTTGGATGAAAGAAATACCTATCAAGTACCAGAACTGTGGAACAACTGCACAAATATTTGTCATAGATAAAGAAATTTAAATGCTGTTGTAGTTGATTTAAAGTATTTATCTTGTCTCTGATTAAAATACTATACAGGCATAGTTATATTGTAATAATGTATCGTAATTGTTATGCAATGTGCAACAAGTGCATTGACTAGGTCATGTCTAAATGTATACAGTACAACTACACTGCAAAGTTAAATCTCTGTTGCATTCTACAACTGGAAAAGCAATGACCACTCGTCTTTGAACAACAAGTTCATTGAATTGTGTATTGCAAAAAGTTTAAGTAGTAGTACACTGTGCTAACTACACAATTAAGAATGCAAAGGTTTTGACTTAAATACGTGCCACTGTAGTGGATACCTTTTCTTATTTATGTCCTCCAGTAATACATTTAGAGGTATTAAAATACAAAGACCATACAAAAGTTAATAACATCATAAGAAAAGAACCTGATAATGCCACAAAAAAAGGTAAGCAATTGGTAGCAAGCTTGAAAACCAGATCAACGAAATAAATAGCCAACTACCTCACCCATCTCATTTATGTTTCCATGTTTTACTGTTATCACTTCAAATTGATTCCCTGTTGACACAATTGAGTAATAAAAGAAATAGAATTGATAGCTACATACATATAACTACAGTGCAGTGTTCAAGTACTGTAAGTACACAATGAATAAACCTTAGTTAGATATTGCTATGAGCAAACAGGGATCAAAGACCAAGTACACGGTTGTGCTTGCTATTTCTTTGTAGAAGATATCAATAATCATTACAGGAAGCCAACTGATTCAAACATTGGGATCCTGGTTTTTCCATTTTAGAAAGCTAAATCTTATGCAAAGAAATATTGAGCTAATGAGTAGTCTACCTCTCAATGGGGCATATTTTTAGTTGACTTGAACTAGAACTACCAGTGTCTTTGAGCTGCATTATTTACTGTCCATTCTTGTTCAGACTCCACCAACAGTATGCTTTCATATTATGCATTCTATTCTAGGTAATCCTGATGAAAATATATTAAGAGAATTACCTGCTGGGTTCTCCAAGAGTTGAATCAAAGTTTGCTTCTGTCCAAGGATTGTATCATTTCTTTGCCTTTTTGCCAATTTTGTTGGAATATTACTAATTTCAGAAGAGTTGGATATATCATGACCACATTGTCTGCAAAGTAGTGTATCTGAACAAAATGATTAAAAATCTTGTCACATCATTGAAATTAAGTACTAACCTAACCACATAAAGGGATGTTAGACAAATCAATGCAACCACAGATATATGACAGACAAAGTAAAGAACACGACACTTTGTAATAGGCAAAATATGACAAAATACACATAAAATAATCAGTGAACAGAAGATAGAAAAAGAAGTGGGCAATAAATGTGGTTAATTATGTTAGAGGAGGTGAAGTTACTCTCAGGTCCTAAAGCAGCCATTGAGTGATAACTATTCAAGCATAGTCAGAATGTTGCACACCAGAAACGTCAAGACATAAACAATATCAGAGGTATTTTCGTTGTAACTTTGCAGCACATCTTGGTGACAGAATCTGAAAATAGGAATAACTAATGGCGGGCAAAATCCCAGAAAAGAAGCATAAGCCATACAAACAACAGAGATTCTACTTTTTTTAAAAAAAGGAGAAAATTAGTGCATAGATCTGCGATATAAAACTAATTGCACATTGTTACACTAAGCGACATATACATAGAAGAATCAGCACAGGGGGTATTGTGACCATGTGCAATTTGTGTGCATCTCAAAGTATGTGTTGCTTCCAACTATGTGTATAGCAAAAATAGGTTCATGAGATTTAAATGTTAACAGCTCTAATACACCACGGTGCATTTCTCCCGCATGGACCGCGATTTCCTCTCGGCATGGATTTAATCTCGGCATGGATTTAATCTACATTACATTCTTTGGCGTACTGGCGTAATGAAATGCAAATACCAAGAACCTTCCTTCTAAATCGGCAAGCATATAAACCTTTCTAATTTGGGCTGTTGAACCGTGCCCCCCTAATTAACCCCACACCCCTAGACCCACTGCTCTCTACAGCTAGCCTAGTATACATTTCGTATTTACATTGATCACTGATCTTGACCACCCCAAAGTCACCCTGGGGTTCATTGTTATACCCCCATAACCATTCAATGCTTAAATGTACCTGCAACATGGCTTTCGTCAACTTGAAAGCTGAGTACAAAAGTCAGAAGGCCTACCAACCCAACAGCAATAAAAATGTTTGCATAAGAAAATACATTTATTTTTACACTCATGGTTCATGATACTTAAAAAATACAACTTTAGTCCGTTTCTTTCCTCCAGGAAATCTCGTTTAACCTTAATAATATGATCGATGAATTTCACTCGAATTGTCACTCCAAGTTCTTACAACTTGTTTCAATCAACAGAAAGGCATATTAGCTTTGCCTCGATTTGGAACATATTGGCTACAATGAGCGAGGAGCTACAGCGTTTCAGCCGTAGAATGAGTTGCTATTCCTATGGTTTTCAACAAACTCGATTTGCACCGCAAGAGATACTCTCTCAACTGTTCTAAATGATTACACCAATGAGTGATACTGTACTGTACACCGGTTTCATTGGCCCTTGGTAAAATATAACTTTCGTCTAACAAGGTTCAATTTCTCCATTTCTATCCTCGTTTGGCGTGTCAAAATCTTAGAACCCTCTCTCCTGATGCTCGACCATTTTCTAGACGCTTCTCTTCTCTCTTGCTGGGTCCAACATCCCGGACTTGAAGCATGGTTTCATGAATACCTATAAAAACTGAATTTATGGTCGCTTCCGCCAACTTAAGAGAACAAACAATTTGACATATAGTATTACTTTTCACCCAACAGGGGCTTTCCCCATGATGATTTCCTTGCTAATCACTTTCATGAAGATATCGTTACCAAATATGGTAATTAGGTATCCCTCACTAGCACTATGAATGTTTTATTACCGAAGAAGTGATCCAGTACCCAGGGTTTCATTCGGATCATCTCCAAAAATCATTTCTTCCTTGTCTCAGCTTGCACACGTCGTCAAAATTTCGTGAAAATCCATGTATAAGTTTCGGAGTTACCTTGCTAACAAGCCGGCAGACAGACAGAAAGAAAGAAAAACTGACAAACAGGCCCCGACAAGAAAATAACCTCCTAGTGGAGGTAGTAAGCGACGATAAGGTTGTCCCTTAAAAGAGCCGATCGACCTGATGTGCACACTAGTTCATTTGTGAAAAGCCTTTTTCAGCTTCTGACGATTCCTTCCGTGTTTTTCGAGTATACAATAAGGCTTTGCCTTGATCAGCTTTTGCCCATGATTAAAAGTGCTAAATCCCTGGCAAAGCTCTACCAAAAACTCTTCTCCTTCTAACCAAGTAACGTTCACATCGGATGGCAAATTACTTCATAATTAGCAAGAAAGAAATGCAAGAAATGGAAAATTTGACAATTTTGTAGCACTTCTCATATGTATGATCTGATGTGAGCTTCCGCTTTTTAAAATTTCCTCCCAATGCTGGATAATTTTAGCATTAAGAGCGAAACAGATTTATGACGCCATCCATTTTGTATATTTCCTGTCACTAGGATTTTAAACAAACGTATGTGGAAATAAAACGGTGTCATCAAGAATTTTGACTACATCATCTCCTAGTATTTCCGAAAACAATTCTTACCCTATCTGTGCTACCCACTTTCTCTTCGATTTCAAAGGGATCCCAAGAACCATCTTTTGCCAAAAGTGCGAGGAAAAGTTGTTGCCTCATAACCACTCAGGGCCATGCAACTGCGTGAGACTGGCTGATGCTTATACCATTTCAAGGTGTGATGTCATACCACAGCAACCATATGCTTAGCAGCAGAAAATGATTCTAACAAAAACAACATTGCATAGCCCCACAAGTGCTATGGGACACAGAGTTTTCGAGAACTTTCAAAGTAATAAAGCATAGCTAGGGAATAAATCACAAACTGATGGTAGATTTTAAGAAATTTGTAGATATTTAGCTCTATTAAAAACACTTCCAGACTAGCGTCCTTATAAACTTTTGATGAGCTATTGGTGCCAATCATAGTGTTTCAATTTTAATTGGAAAAGGATGTTACGGCGCAAGCTTGACTCATGAGTCAGACGCATAAAAAAAGCCCCGCATCGGATTAACTGACCTGAAGGACTGAAAGTAAGACATTGGCACACAATCACAGAGAAGCTAGGGCTATAGTGCTTACCTTGGAATGTTCGAATGCGGAACAAAACGTCAGTCATGGCAAACAAAGATGGTAGCAAAAGTTGGGCAAAAAGCTGCGATGTAAACAAATGTAGCAGTGAAAGTAAAACGAAAAGCAAAGTACGCAAGTTCTTTATCCTCGGGTGTTTTAAGACAAGAAGGTTAATAGCTGGGGGCTGGAAACTCTTTTAGAAAGTAATAAACGAGGGGTGGGGTTTAATTAACCAGGGGTGGTGGTAAATCTTGATTCTCATGCTTGATGTATGCGTTCCACTTTCGACCACTCATGATAACCTTTCACATGCAGTTATTTATAAATAAAGGAGAGCATTTAAAAGTATGAATACAATGTCATGGTATCTTTTATAAACACCAAAACACAAAATTGCGATATAAGTGACATGAGGGATTTAACACTTCGGTTAAGGGGGTATTAAGAAATTCAGTGTGAGAGAAAGAATTAAAAAAATCAATGAATTCCCCCGATGTATTAAGTACCCGAAAGTACTTGAGATGGAAATAAGTAACAACCAAGGAAATGGAAGATTAAGGAGGAAATTAACAATTACCATGGAATTCGAAAACTACTGAGAAATTAAGCAATTGTGTATTACCGCGGAAATCGAAAATTAAAGCGGAAATTTAAAAATTACGAATGGACTAGAATGCTGTAAAAACCCAACATTACCACGAACATTACTGCCTACGAATTCGACATTACTCTGTACAGACAGCAGAGCAGACTTGCTAACTTACCAGGCTTGGCTGGGGGACCCGTGGTATCAAACACGTAGCAATCTTGCGCAAGACCGGTACGTTTGGGGAGGGAGCAATTGTCAATGGTGATTTTCGTTTTTTGTTCACAATTTTTAAGTGGCAGTGATAATTAATCACTGTTGGAACTGCATCTGACTTAAGACATCGCCTTGTAAAACTAGTAGAGTAGGGACCAAGTTGTGAATAGATAAAACAATCATCACTGAAATGCTCCCCATAGATCGTTGAACTATTGGTTGGTGTCCAATTTTCCCTCCTTACAGCTCTAACCCATTCTTGGAGCAGTTCTGGCTTCTTAATAGAATATCCGAAAGCAGATTTTTTTTGATAGTTACATTTCAAGACATCACAATACCTTTCTGCTTTCACTGGAAAGAAAACTTCATTAGTACATGTATTTTGTTTGTGGGTGTTTTAATCTATTTCTTTTTCATTATGAGTAGTTGTATCTTAGTACAATTGTGTCAGAGATATTTAGTGTTCTATAGACATTTGTTTGGACAAGGGGTGAACCTGGACTTTAGGGGGGTTTTGTTTAAAGGTGTATGGGGGTATATTATAAATAATTCGACTCCCCGTTCATGAACGAGTCCCCCTAGGAATGAGTCGTTTTCCAGGGGGCCTCCATGACTAGTTAGAGCTGGTATTGCAATTAAAGAGGAGAGGACTCATTAGGCAAAGACTATGCTGCCGGAGGGACATGGCCTGGCAAGTAGATAACAATGAAAGAGACGCGTCTGTCTGGAGGTGCCACCATTGCTAAACAAAGTGGAGTGTCAGGTATGGTTCTTTCGTTGCGTTGTCCTACTTGAATATATAATATACCCCCATACATCTTTAAACAAAAAACCCCTAAAGATGGAAAGAAATTCTTCCAACATTTTGGCCACTTTTTCCTTGTTTAGTCCACCTATTGATGCAATTATATGCTTAACAAGAAACTGCCATGACTTTGAAATAAATTTTGCCATTTTATCTGTCAAATCGTCTTCTTAAATGCAATTACGGAATGGACATCGCGACTGTATCGGGAATCAATGTTTTCAAATTCTCTCATTTCCCGCGGTTTTATGCCGAACTAGTGCCGCCATTATGGATGTTAAAAGTTGACGAACATTTCATCCGACTGAGCACTCTAGCCCTAGCTTCTCTGTGCACACAATGCACCGTTTTTGTTTCCTATTTTGAATTTACCTCGACTCCAATTTCCCGCCACACTTTTTCGAACTCTAGTCTCGTTTTTATGATATCCATCATGGCGTTTCGCCGATCTGTTAGTAATGTCCCTATGATATCTTCATGCAACTTGACTACACTAATTGGAAGAAATTTGACATCTTCACGACCACAGTTTTATGGAAGAACGTTTTATAATGTGGCTGGCTCCAATGTTCTACCTTCACTCGTCGACAGGAACTCTGAGCAGTTCAAAGTGAGTACTCCACTTGTGACACGACAATTGTCACTTCGTTTTTCTAGCTAGGACAAGGCAGAAGCGTCCTGCCTCAATGTCATGAGTTAGTTAATTATCTTTAAGGATTTAAGTATCTGCAAAATTTTGTAATACCGTATTAGGTAATTTAAGTGGCTGACAAAGTGTGTTTTGAATAACTCAGTGCTACAACGGAAGATCAAATCAACAATCAGATTACTGCTTAGGCCACAGTTTTAATTAGTACTACTAGTACCACAACTGACTCCATTGTACTCAAGTAGACTAGGAATTTATGATTCACTTAATTTTAGTGCAGATTCATGCCCTTACTGGAGAATATTCTCAGGCAGTAATGATTGAAATAATCCAGTATATTGCGAAATGGTACGACGAACTCAGTTAAAAATACTCTTGAACTAAAGAAAACTTTCTAAGGCTTGCGACGTCAAACTCGTCAGATAATTTCCCGAGAACCTTAACTTTGCCAGAAGAAATCAGATAAGTCAATGTTGTTGATCTTTTGCGCAAAACGACAACTATACTAATTGTATAATTGCAAGTGGTCTCAGCAAATGGCTTTGGATGGGCCTTTTGGTGTCAGACCGTCAGCAGAGATTTCCAAACCAATACTATTTGTTAAATTCAGTAATATGAATTATTTTAGTTAATCAAAAAACCAGTGTGCATTTCATATAGTTTTAAGCAATGGCCTATATGTAGACACTTGTTAGTAAAGTGAAAGGTGGACATAGACTTTTATTATCTTTATGACCAGAATTATAGCATTGCCCTCGGTTCCAGGGAACAAAACGAACCAATAAAAGTGTTGATATCCAGTACATGATTTGTTTGCACTCTCCTCATGATTTCAATAACTCATACAAACAAAGCTTGTCAAGGTTTAACATTGTACAGCCCATGTTTTGACCAAGTATTTCCTAAAGGTTGGTGGCACCTTCCATCACAGTTTTTTGCATGAAGGCAAAAGAGGCCAAACGAATCTATGCTATGACCTTTACACTGAATGCACATTGGATTAGAGAAAGTAGAAATTATATTTTGTGGCAAAATTGCCAGATATTATGAGTATGAACATCCTCAATATTAAACAAGTGCTGTTACAAATGTTTGTATCAACCAATATGCCTATCTATGTATTTCCATACATGCGTGTATTTTCATACCAAAGGAATTTTGTTTACCAGTTTGATACTTAGGTTTAGTAACATGTGATAACTTTAGTAATGGTAAAACACATTCTATGATCTGAATTTTCTTGTGCAAATATTACCAGTTGTGTTATACTCTAAACTTTTTTGTAATATTTTGTTTAATGGTTATTTAATTTTACTTTTCAGTCATTAAAATGTCACATACTATTGATGTTGATGCAGTGATTTTCAACCATTGTTGCATATACCCATTTTTAATAGAAGTAATCTACATGACTACCATTGTCTAACCTCATGGAACAAAATACACAAAAATTGACCTGACACCTCTTCACGGATGGCTGGGGTTTTCTCAGTTTAAAGTTTGTGAATGTGTGATTAATGACCACGTGAAAAATTGTATGTTTTTGTCTGATCTATTGCAATGCCAATGAACTGTTCTCTTTAATGTCAGAATAATTCAGCCAATGTGAAAGCTTTGGTCAAAGATCTGCAGGATCTTGTTGAAAAAGTAAAAGATGGTAAGTCAAAGAGTTGGAAAAGTTAATTTAGATAAGGATATATTTGCTGAGGTATAACATCAGATCTAAATTAAGATATACATTGATGTATAAGCCCATGGTCCCTTCAGCTTTTTTCATTTCAAGATTTCATCCATTTATATTCTTGTTGCTGTTTTCCTTCTGCATGAATTTGACCTTTCTTTGCTATGTGACTCTTGGTGGTGTGATGTTCCCCTGGACAATTGTCCATTGTTATATGACATGAGTAGGGTGATAAAGTAGCAAAGTAAGGTTCTATATGCTTCTCAGATCTGGATCTGTTTGAAGATCAACATGTTGTAGAGACCATTCAAATGTTTGTAAGCGTTAGCCATACATGTCTCCCCATATTTATGTGACAAATTTGTTTCTTAACATTGTTTGACTCAACCTCTCACTGCCATTGAATTCAACGTAGTTTGAATTGAATTGAATTCAAGGGAGTTTTTCTCGTTGGAACTTTGTGTTTATTATCAAACTGTTTTTATTGTTGTCCAGATTCATTGTATAGTCTTGTATAGTGGGTAGATAGTGGCTGCAAAAATGTGATAGCAATTTTCACTACTCAATCCCACAAATTCTATTACAGTAATAGCCCTGGGTGATACTTGCAGGACTACTTGTGTCCAACCTGCTCTTCTCCTAACCCTTTTATTTTCCCTTCTTGGACTTAAAGCCAGGCAATGAAACTATTACCATTATCACTAATAATGATGTTGACAGTGATGACTGTAGTGATAACTGTGATAGTGGTAATGACACAATGATAATAGAGATGATGGCTATGATAATTATCATGGTAATGGTGATAGTGATTATGGTGTTCATGACAAGAACCAAGTGACTGTCACTGTGGTCAAGATAGTGTTGAGACAACAAGTCAAATTTTTTATTCTGTTTTCTGTTTCCAGGTGGAGGAGAAAAGGCTAGAAAAAGGCACACATCTCAAGGGAAAACCCTGGTTCGAGAGAGGATTAACAATCTCTTGGATCCAGGGTATGCCCTTGTTTAGAAAATTTGCATTGTTTGAAAATATATTTATATTTAAGTCATGTTTATATACTTTACTTTTTTGCTTGACTCAACAAGCGTTTGACCATGAAGGAAAAGCTTTTGTTGAAATAACCTCAAACTTTTAAGGGTTCAAGTTTTATCCTTTGAGATATTTTGATATTGTTCAGCTGGGGCTCCAGCCTGACCCCAGTCAGGAAAACGTTACCCAACCCTAACCTCAACTTAAGCCTGGGTTGGCATCAGTCAGGGAGTCTAATTCATATTGTAATCCATGGTCCTATTAGAAAATAAAGGAAATTGAACGACCACATCTGGCATCCTTTGCTAAAAGCTATTTGCTATCTCCATCAAATACAGCTGCAATTAGGTGCAAATTTAAAGTTGCATAAGAAATAATTGGTGAAAATGGTTCTCATCGATTACATGAAAAGATGAAAAAATATTGTTCTTTAGATGTAATTTGTAGGTGCTTGGGTGTCATTGTCTGCGATTGCTCATGGATGGGTTTGGGATTAATCTGTGCTTGGTTCTGACGATAATGGGCCATAATATATGATGATGATATCAAGATGTAAGACGATCTTTACTACTTCATTTTTGGACAGCTTATGTGCAAATTATCACACTTTGCCAGATACTAAGTTTTCCTATACAACTTAAGCATAAGTTAAAACAATAATTTCAAATGGTAAATGCTGACTTTATAGGGTTGGTGTACATCAGAGAACTTATGCTTATACATTGCTCATTATTGTGCTATCACTGTTATAAGCGCTCACCCCATCCCTTAAAAAAGTTGTTCTCTGATTGAATGCTACATTCTGATAGAAATTATGTTAGCGATCTGTTTTAATTTCTAGCCATATGATTCTGTCTTTTTGTATTCCTTCAGTTCACCATTTCTTGAATTGTCACAACTTGCTGGACACAAAATGTATGGAAAAGAAGATGTTCCTGCTGGAGGTATAGTTTCTGGTATAGGACGCATTATGGGGTATGTATCCATCTTCTATTCTATTTTCTTCTATTTCATTTGATGATCTACAAAAATGTCATGTTTACCATTAGTGGTCACATTTTGTAACAAAGCACTAAAATCCTTTAAAATGGTGATTGTTTTTTGATGATTACATAAATGTGCCTTTTTAAGTGACATGCGATGCCAACTAACTGCTAATTAGTTTGCAAGGTAATAAGCTATGTTGAGTGATGACCTGTAAGAATATTTGCAAAGTGTTTCTGCATTAAATGGGACTTACTGGTATCATAGAAGCCTTACTTACTTATTGTCAATCATTTACCACGTGTTTACCGTCACACACTCATTTTATCCAGCCGTGTGGGTGTGGGCCTTTCTGTAATGTTTGCAGTAGATCTACCTTTGAACTAAAAATACAAGTTCAATACAATCAGTGGTGGTAAGTCCTGCACTGAATTATAAATACAGATGCTTAAATATTGTGATAATTGATATGAAATAGTGTAGGCATACAATGAAAACAATGTATAGTGATTTCAGCACATATTTATAGAATAAGTATGAACAAGGAATAATTGAAGGCATATGGTGTGTTAGGCATATGGAAAGATGGAAACTTGCATCTGTGAATATATGTGCGGTTGTCTTTCCCATAAATACAATTAAGTTTCTTTTGTGTTTTTTCATCTCTTAATGTATATATGTAGTTTCACTTAGCACCTGATTTGATTTGAATTTGTTTTTCAATTTGAAATCCTGTTGACACTTTCCTTCTCTTGTTCTTTAGGACTGAGTGCATGATCGTTGCCAATGATGCTACTGTTAAGGCAGGCACTTACTACCCTATTACTGTTAAAAAGCACTTGCGAGCACAAGAAATTGCTGAACAAAATCGATTGCCATGTATTTATTTAGGTATGTTTCCATAAAATACACTATCATTTTTGATGACTATTGGACAAAAAACGTAAACTTTATTTGTGTTCGTCTTTTACATTTGTAGTTATAACATTACTCTGCCTGACAAAAGCACTGTTAAAAATTCGTACCATACTGATGTACATTTTCAACACTAAATTCAGTGTAGGCAAAAAAGAGGCAGGGAGAGAGAGAAACAGAGTGAAAGTCAAAAATCGAGCGGTGTGGTTGGTATACTTAAAGTGCATGAGAGGAGGGATTTTACGTATGAAGGGAAAAAGGGAGTCTTTCAGCTCTTTCAGGATTTTTTGTGTTTTGACTTTTGAGGATAGGAGTATTGTAGTGTCTAGCGCTAAATTCTTCCTCGTAATCTTCTTCCTACTTTCCTGTTCATTGCTTAATCTTCCTGCTGATTGGTTACTCTACTACTATTGTCAAACAACCCTCAGACTCAAAAGCCAACACTCAAACCTCCGTGCCATCACGGCACAAAGGTTTGGTGAAGGACATTCAAAG
>JANTCA010021877.1:12147-45886 GCA_024741275.1 Chironex yamaguchii
AACCAACATTTCATGGCTCTTATAGTCTCCTCAGTGATGTAATGAACCAACATTTCATGGATCTTATAATCTCCTCATGATGTAATGAACCAACGTTTCATGGATCTTATAGTCTCCTCATGATGTAATGAACCAACATTTCATGGACCTTATAGTCTCCTCATGATGTAATGAACCAACATTTTATGGCTCTTATAGTCTTCTCAGTGATGTAATATATCAGTTGAACAAGCTAAGTAAGATTATCTCCTTCTTTCAGCCATTCTTGACAATCGAGACGGATCAACTTTCACAAAAAATTACAACATGAATTGTATTTTCTTCACTGCTCTGCTTTGTGAGCTTTTTTCAAAGGCATGTCATGCTTTATGTAAACTTTCTACAAAAGCATGCCATTTTTAT
The DNA here is from genome assembly GCA_024741275.1 of Chironex yamaguchii. Lineage (NCBI taxonomy): Eukaryota > Metazoa > Cnidaria > Cubozoa > Chirodropida > Chirodropidae > Chironex > Chironex yamaguchii. The sequence continues at coordinate 12,550 of JANTCA010021877.1, forward strand.
TTCATTGAATATACGTATATACTAAAAACGAACGTCAAGGTGATGTCTGTAAGATAATGAAGCCTTATTACCAATTCATTCACTTTAAGGCATACTGCTTTATCCTACTCGATTCTCTTCGATATATTCTTACCTTATCCATTGTTTGGTTTTACGTGATAAAAAATTGAGGAACATTTTGTGAAAATTGTTGGACTTTCTCTTCAGCTGCAAGTTTTTCTTAAATCTATGAATTTGTCTTGGATTAGATTCTTGGTATTCAGATAACTATCTGATAACTAATGTGCTGCAAAGGTGAACTTTTTTGATATCACAAAGCTTGGCTCTAACTTATCATGATTGGTACGATAGTTCAATGTCATAATCTTTGATGCAGTTTTCTTCATTAAAAACGTACTTTACTTAATGATCTTGATATAGTTGTTATCATTTTAATGTTTTGAGTTTAATACACTGCAAAACAAAGCTGAGAGATGTTTTTCTTCCGATGCTGTTCAGAAACTGTCAAAAGGAAGGGAAACAGCAAGCAGCAAAATTTATAACCGAGTGCAGATGAAAACCAGCTATTACAAAGTCGTCTTTTATGAGAAAGGCGGCATGAAAATGTTGCTATTTGAAGTTCTCAAGTGAAAACACGAATTCTTTCTGTCTGCTGGCTTTTGTAGAGATTCCAAAAGGCTTAGATGGAAAGACGATCAATAATTACAACTTTGTTATCACTGTACAGTTCAATTTTAGATTTTTAGATAAATGTTGATCTATGACAGAGTCACAACCTTGATTATTACAATAACTTTAATTTCTTGCGCGCCACTTGTGATGCATGCTGATAAGCGAAATATTGTCCAACCTTGACCTAATCAATTGATTGTTTACGACTTCTCTCGCACTGTAAATCAAGGAGCGTTTCTGATTTCCATATTATGAAATTTTACAGTCATCAGCGTGTCATGGAAAGATTGGTCCCTGCCAAAATCATATTTGGACTTCCTGGAATTTAATTAAGTAAAAGGAACATCTGTTTGAATTAACTGTGTTGAAACGCATGCCTGGAAAGTTCTGGTACAGGATATAAAGCATTGCACACTAGCAGTTTTGATCGTAAAACTACAAATGTATTCTTTGGTGGCCAAGGCACACATCTTGTCGATACTGATAAATGTCTGTTTTCAGCTGTTAAATTTGTCAATTAAGATAACAGCATGAATACGTCTATTTACAGCTCTACTGTAAATGTTTAAAATGTTGTTTTGTACCTGAAATATATTTCAGTTTCCGCAATAAAAGTCATCTTTATCTGTAAGACCTCATCATATCTGTAATCTGGAAGAGACTTAGGCGGCAATGCAAAACTGAGACGACGTGATAGAGGGTCCTTTTCTTTCTGAGATAAGTTCTCTCTTTCTGTATTTTTTCATGGACTGACAACTTTCTCGAAATGGTACGGACTGTCACAGATTTCAGATGAAGAAAATCCATTGATGACATGGTAGTACTCATTATATCATTAATGGCATTGTAATGAGTCTGGTGTTGCACGGCTTGCAATTCCTTCTGACGAATTTCTTCTCCTAAAAGCTAAGACCCGTTTAAAAGACTTTGTCCTCAATTGCAAAATTCCCGTAACCATAATCAATTTTTTTATTCATGTGATACATTTCCGCATAGGTTTTCCCTACTCCCTGCTGTACTGTAAATTCCCTTATAGAAGCATTTCTTACGACATTTCTCTAGGAGGTATCATTACCCTAAGAAATTTTTGGAGTTCTAGACTCATAAGAGAGGGGGTTTCTTTGAAAATCAATACCATAACCATCAAGATACATTGCTTTGATTTGCTATATTTCTTAGAAAAACAGTATTAAACTTTCTAGTTGCAAAGAGGGCTTGTCTGATTAGGGCTTCATAAGGAAGTGAGGCATATTGATGTTATTTTGGTAATAACTATTGTCTACATGACTCATTTCTGTTAGTTTAAGGGAATGCTTTTTATGTGATGAGGCTATTATATGCGAGTTGTACAAGCTATACAAGCTTTCTGCATTTGCCTGTCTCATTGAATTCATTCTTTAGTTCTCGTATGGTCCTGAATGTTCTGCCTACGTTTCTACGACCATGATAAGTATGGTGTATGTTAAAATGCAGTGGTGTTGTTAACATCTTAGTAAGCTACATTGCCATCCAACACAAAAGCCATTACGACTGTTTCGCTGTGGATGTCATGGTGATTGTTTTGATCTTAGAAGTAAGCTCTAGCTAATCATGGATAAGACAGAACGTAGCTGTTATAGTTCTACGTTAAGAAAATGTCGACGCTAGAATGCGGCGAATATATGACTGTTCAAGGGATATATAATGGTTGCTAAGTATTTCATTTTTGAAAATACATTCAAAAGGCTAAAGAAGAGTCATGACCATTTACGAGTGTTTTTATTTAACATTTCATTTAAGTTAAGTAATTGATCTTGTGTCACCTTCTTCGTTTTTGCTACAAAAATTTAAAATTTTCAACTCTCAACTGTGAGAGGGCTCCAAGGTTTCTATTCATAATTCATGATATTTTTTGTATTCTTGCAATCTACCTGTGTATTACAACTTCAATGCTAGTCAATGAGTACTCCCAGATTGTTGATATGATTTTGATAACATTTTCAGATTTTGTTTAGAATGATTGTTTAAATGAGTGGTTAAGCTTTGGAATGTGATCAGGATGACCGACTGAATTCGGGAATTTTTTAATGGATCTTTTACGGTTTTGAATAGGGCTGTTTTCAACAGATGCACACGTAACTCCACAATATTTTAATAATTGGTAAGAAACAGAGAATTGATTCTCAACAGGGTCTACAAGAGATAAAGGATAGACGCAGATTCTGGCATAATGTCGGATACTCTGATGTTGAATAAGAAAAATTTGGGAGCTTTTCTAATTTTGATCACCACAAGAATTATGCGAAGGTACACACATGCAATGAACATTAAAAAAAATATAGTTAAGTCACTGAGGAATCAGATTTATATTTCCCACGCACACATCTCTGAAAAAGCGATATGTTGAGTAGCTTAAAGTAAATATGGTCTTCTATTTTTAGTGTAAATCAAACTATGGAAGGATGAGGGGGACTGGGTGGCATGGAGGAAGTCTTTACTCTCCATCTCTTCCTTGTTTACAGTAGGTTATACTCTACGGTAGAAGCAAAGGTGCCAGCGACAATGCACTCTCGCGGAGACTGGGATCTAAAATTCCACAAACAAAACACGGAACAATAGAACAGCGCTGGTTTCTAGACTATAATTTTCTTATGACTATGGTAGATCTACGGCAGATAATGTTCTCGACAATCTGAAAAGAGGAAGATAAACTGAGGAGGTCTGCGTACATCATAGGTGTAAGCTCTTGAGTGTTTTAGTAACAGCAGGAGGTACAGTAATCTGACAAGGCTGCACCAGCTTTCTTTGGGTTTTGCACTTATAATGTCATTAGTCCTCAGCAAGCATGAATATAACATGAAGAGTCTTCAGTACAGCTTACAATCTTTGACTACTTCAGATTTTACAAGCATGTATTTCATATCATGCGATTGAAGCAATCAATACAGCAATAATTAATGCAATGCAACCAGAAAAAAATTAATTCCAGTCGACAAAATAATATTGGGAATGTACCCTGACTTGATCACTATTGGAAACCCTACGACCCTTCTTGCGGTGCAGTTGCTTCACCAGTTAAGCCTTCGAGCTATCCGTATGAATAATGTACATTTCTAACGGAAGAAGCGTCACATTTCTATGGCCGCAGGGAAAAGAGGGTCTTTGTCCACATCCTGTTTACGTGAGGATTGAATTTCGTCAGTTGTACACGAAAGTGCAGATTGATACATATTCAACTGAATGTAGATTTGCTGTTTACAATTAAGTTTTACTAGTTATCATAAATTAAATATTGATCAAACATTAATGACTTGTTCTGCCGCACTGATTTTATCTCTGAAGTCTTACTGTGTCCTAAAAATCATACAACAAATCAACATCAAGTAGGCTAATGTATGGTCAAAAATGTAAGTAAAAGGGTTGGCAGTGCGATTGCACGATACACATGACCTTTATGCATCAAGTTGAAAATTCAAGTGCTACGGTCCAAGTAGGTATCACATGCTTAATCTTACGCATTTTGTATGAGTCGCAAGCATTTAAGGGCGTAAATGAAATGTTTAATCACTGCAAAATAATTGGAAAACAATACTTGGTCATGTTTTGTAACCTAGTATCATTTTTCCATTAAAGGGTGAGTCTTCATTCTCCTTTTCTGGTTTTCCTTAAGAGAATTGCTGGATGAGTCAATTTACAACACTGAGGTAAAGCAGTAAGTACTCCGACAAGGGGATGCGATGGTTTATAAAGAGACTTAGCACTTTTAATATTTTAGTCTTAGTCAATTCAGTTGGAGCCAAAGGATTAAGATTACACCAAGAAAAGAATGAAGGTATCAGTTTCTACAAAACATCACTCACATCATGTTTTGAGTATTTCTGCCATCAAGTTGCAACATTTTAATAAACGTTCACAACTTTGGCAGTTTTGTCCAACATTCTGTGAAGTTTAAACGGTGTGCAGTACTTTTAACCTTAGCATTCTAATCAGCATTGTTTACCTACCTAGCATTGCACTCCAATAAAGTAATAAACAAGAACACACGATATATGAAGTAAAGCATTTGATAAGGCCAGAGAGATGATGTTCACGATCTTCCAATTTGATCTGACATCATACTTCCTTTGTCCCAAGACTTAACTTCTTGCTGCAGATAAACATCTGCTGAGTGACTGCTTTTTTCGTCTTGGCGATGACCTTCCGAAAGCATTCGGCAAATAATGTTACTATTTTGCTTCTGTTCATCATTAACGATTTCCTGTAAGCCGGTCTCGTAAAGGCAAAAACTACAGCGCCTTTTAGATAAACTATTTGATTTCTCTGTTCTGCTTGTAGTCTCTGAAATGTTTTAACTGTCGTCTTCTTAAATTTGCTAGAGTTATTACTATTTGAAACATATGACGCTATTTACGTGATAACAGGTGTGTAAGTAACGATGGAAATAGTATGTTCCTACAATTGTGTAGTGGAGGCGTCACATCACACCGCAAATGATAATTGTGATATAAAATCTTAAAATTTGATGAACTGTTGAGCTATTACGACGAAATACTTTGTAATCAAAGTGGAATTGGGTTCATTGTTCTAGTTTCCGCACGTCTATCAGACAGCTGCTTATATATTCCCGTGTGCGTCATAGTGCATGTTCAAAGTACAGTGTTTGCTGAAAGCCAATTCGGCTTGAGGTGGATAGTAGCAATCTGGAATACTGGCGACACACTGCCCTTCTTACCAAAATGTCACTGTTTCTAATCCAATTATTACCGTGAAGGGAAGCGGCTAGTCTTCCGTCTGCCTGTCTCTTTGAGAATAAGAATTAGTATTAACCTTCAAGCTCTTTGTAGCGCGCGGTTTTAGTAGTAATTACCCCGGACATCAGAGGGCCCTTATAATGGCTGGCCACTCGATATCAAGGATACTTGTCTATTCACTTGGCTGGCAACCGTAACTCTTAGACGGCTACACAGGCACATTTACAGTCACAATTCTGAGCATTGTCTGCAGAGCCAGCCTGCGGTTTATACTGCACATTAGGGCTTACAAAACTAATTTGCAGTTCGTGAACATGAGTGACTAAGCCAGCGTAAACAATTGTTGAACAAGAGTGGAAAACCCATCATCTCAACCACCATGTTTTGTGGCATCGTGCTAGGTCACCCATCCAACGGCTTCTTAACAGTTTCGTCGTATCCAAATTCCCTCACATGCCTTAAAGCGTGGGATACAGTTTTCAGGCACTTGTCAAAGGTGTAGCGAGCCCGATTTGAACCCAAAACCTTCTAATCACAGCGCAAGTACCCCACCCACCCTGCCACTGGCCCACAGATAGGTGCTCTTAACACCTTAATAAACCCTATGGATGAATTACATTAAAATAATCTATTGATGAATCTTATCGTTGAATTCATGAACAAATTCAGTTTCTCTTCAGCCCTATTTTTGATAGACCCTACTGGCAAATCCTATTGAATCACCATTGATAAACCCTACATTTTTATGAACTCAGTTGGTGAATAACATTAGTGATCCCTGTCGATGTACCCCATTTTAATGACGCCCATTAATGAGCTTGGTTTTGACTAATCCCGTTGATGAAGCTCATTTTTGATAAGCCGCATTGATGAAGCTTGGTTTTGCTAAAGTCATCGATGAAACTCATTGATTAAGATCGTTGTTAATAAACCCATTCCATTAGTAATTTTGATTTAAAAAATTTAAGGTTTCAAGAATCCCACTGACGAACTGTGATGATAAATCCCATTCTTCACGAGCTCCAATAATGACACAGTTGTATTGACTTTTTATTAACATATATGAAAATGAGTATGGGTTATGAATGCCTTCCAGCTCATGGCTGATTTACTAGTGTGGCACCTATTGTTGAGGTCAAGGCCATCACGTTTCCAGGCAGGTTATGCGGGCCAGCCCACGCCACAGTTCGCGCTTTAGAGGCGTAACCTGAAATCTTTTGACGGAGCGGTAAAAATACAGTACAATTTGCTTTTAAAGGTAGGGTTCCAAGCGTCGTGTTTTTCTCTCCGAGACCTTCATCCTGGTGTGCTCCAATCGGAAGTTACGGACTACAGTTAAGGCAGTGCGAGAAGAAGTGAAAACATTTACGTTCAACTAATTTCTGAGTAGACGAATGTTTACAAACGAGCAAAGATAGGCCTCTTTAAATAGGTACCACCTTGACATTGAAGGAAGTCTATCGAGATACTTTTAGAGTAAACTATACAGCGCGAGGGGCTTTTTTCGTTATTTTGAAGTTTTCGTTTAAGTTCAGGAAACGTAAGACGTTGCTACGCCGCCCTGTTGCGAAGTTTATTTTAATTACCGTTATTTGAATGCCGCTTGTTTCTAAGAGTTTCTCTCTGGAACAGTGCTTAATTTGAGGGAAGTAAGCTGCCTTGTTTTCCCCATGCTTTTGCATAGGGAAAGCTCATTTAACAAGTTAAAGTTAAAGCTTGCATTAAAAGCGTGGCAATTTTTAATGCGGCGTTTGAAATATTTGTGCGAGTATTTTAATGGTGCATTAATAGGTTGCCACAAATTCATGATAGCGTCCATCATGATTCTCAATCGATAAGATCAAAGCTTTCAATATACGAAATGCAGAGAGCCAGAAGAGATTATTCCATTGTCTTGTGATGTGATAAAACCTGCATAACGCATAACCATAGGCTTTTTCCGAGACAAAACAAAATAAATCGTATACGGAAAGATATGTAACGGATTTAGAACTCCTTAGAGTGTTAATACCTAGCAAATTTGTCTCGAAACGTTAACTGTGATAAATATTATTACATCATAAGAGAAAAACTATTCTGCGGAACACCAGTTTATAATTCTTCCAGTACATCCCTTCATTCAAAATACATTTGAAAGCCGTTGCAGTTTAATTAGGCCCTCAAAGAGTTCAGTACAATTTCATCATCATAGGACCTTGTTTTATCCTACGTTCGTGTAAGGTTTAGTATTTTTTAACATATTTGGTTTCATAGACACTTTTTTCTTAAAATTGTAGGCTGAAGCACTCATTAAGAAGTACTTAACGTGATGAATCTATTTTGCATTTTGTATCTTATCGTTTTAAATAGATTTTTTCATTTTGTGCTTTCAATGAGCAAGTAAGACAAGTATATTTAAACAACATGCAGCTATGTTTTCTATATTTACTCTATATACTTCTTTGCTTAAGTGATCTTTGGTCAAGCCTAGTCAGTATGATGCAAGTTCTATAACTTGTCAAACATTTTTGTTGAAGAAACGAAATTCTTGATATGACGATCATTTATCTTAAGAACTTTGATTTTTCAAGCTAATCTATGCCAACTATTACACTAACATAGTTGCTCAGGTGTACACCAGAATGAATAACTATTCTTCATTCATACCTGGCATAAAAGCCACCGTCCTGAAACTGTATATCAATACACCTTATTTTTACCTAAATTACATATTCTTGCCACGTGAAATTCCATTTTTTGTGCTCATGAAAATTAGCGATGGATAACCTTTTACAACTTAGAATAAAAATGTCTAGAGACCCTTAAGAGTAATCTTTAGAGCAGTCCTTGCTTATTCAGGCTGCAAATCGTTAAAATCTTTATGAATTTTCAATATTTCAAAATGTTCTAGTATCGGTTTCTTTCATTAGTGGGCAATGTTCTAATTGATCATCATTCCATCACCTTTTTTCCTACGAAGTTCAGCCGGTTTACTGTTAATGGTCTCTCATCTCGTTAGCTCACTGTCAAGGTCAACATATGGTGCTTTGTCGGTAGAACCAATCATCATTTGGAAATCTGTTGAAACATAATTTTGGCATGCGCAAAGGCAGAGCGCTTGTCAAAGCACATTTCACGATGTTTGCCTTCTGTGTCTGTTTAATTATGCAGGTTCAACATCCCAGCTGTCCATAACTACTGCTTTGATCTTCATGAGTGGAGCAGAGCTCCCGCTGCACTTATAAAGAGAGAGCATCCATAAGATCCTTCAGTAATTGCAAAGGGATGAATATGATGACGAGAAAATGAATAAAAAAGGAGCAGACTCGCGAAGTCGTGAACATATGTAGGACCTATTATGTGCAATTTCTCTGACCATAACTACTGACTACATGTTAACAATTGACATTTATCACGTGATATCAACACACTAAGAATGAGAAATTTTAATTGTGATCCTCATTTACAATGACTTTTCAAGATCTCACTACTCCTTGAATAACCTCTGAGGTCGCTTGACCACAAATTGCTTTCAATACCACCGTAAACATAACGATATGATGTTTACTAGAAACCAGTAATGATAGCCCAATATATATAATTCTCTGAATGTTAAAAATTCAAGACTTAGGTCTTTTGGCTCTACTTTGATGTAGTTAGTCACGACAATACTAAAACGACGGTATCTATCCCTTGCGAGTTTTCTAAGAGTACGTCTGGCTGAAACATTTATAAGCTTCAAACAGTTTTGAATCCTGAAAATAGACCGCAGAGAGAAATTTGTAATTAGAACTCTTTTTCTCGATCACTTGCTTGCGATAAAAATACAACGTGATACTCATTTTCGGGATCAATATGAATAAAAAATATTATTATAGAGCTTTTTTCTTTAAGGAAATTAAAGTTCTTACTTCAATTCATTTATGTGACCAATTACTGATGTTTTATATTTGCTTTTGTTCTTTTTACTCTGTTTTTCTAACTTTGACATACTTTATTTGTGTACATCTTGAGCATCAAAGAACTTTGACTTGATATTGGGCAAAAATGCCATTCTTCTTGTAGACACAACGAACATTTTTTCTCGAAGTTTTATCTATATTTCTCTGACTTTGTCTGTTGATAAGAAACTATGTAAACATGAGACTCTGACATACAACAATGAAGATCTATCAATATCTTCCACAGTATTTAGCCAGCTAAATATTAAAGTCTCAAATTCTGACAATTGTCAATCTGAAGTTCAACTTAGCTGGCTTGTAAAATTGTAAGATGACCGCTGTTCTACTTGTGATGTAACAGCTCTCTAGCAAGACGATCGAGAAATTAAATTCTACATTTGCTTTTTCAAATTATTCCCGGCTCTGCGTATCATAAAGGCACTGCTTGTGTTTAGAAGTCTCATTTTACAAATACATTACGAAACATGGAGAAAAACTTTCTCTTCTGATGCTCTTAGATTATGTACCACCAGAAAATAAAGTGAACAACAAAAAGCAAAATTTATGGTCGGAGTGGGTATAGAATCAAATAATATATAGCTGTAACTTTACCGCCCTTTTGAAGAAGATAACGATCCATGTCGCATGACTAAGGCCTTGTAGGTTGAATATTCGCGGGTTGATCGCTATCTTCTTCAAAAGGGCGGTAAAGTTTCAGATTTATTTTATCTTGTAGCTGTGTACTGGCCTTACGGCTCTACAATTTTAAGGATAGAACCAAGCGAATCAAAAGACAAAGGGTCTTAAAAAGTCCTTGTGAAAGACTTACAAACTGCTGTTTTTCTTCTTATAATGTCAACAGATTCGAAAATGCTCAGATGAAAAACGACGTATGCTCTGCAAGTAATTAGAAAATTGTCCTCTCTGTGCATTTTAGCAAATTTCTTTTCTTTTGAAGAAGGAATGACTGGTGGCAGTGTGTTAAACTTCTATTAAACTTCTGTCAACTGCCTTTTCACAAAAATGTGATATTTAATCCTGTCTTGCCAACTTTCAATGTACTGCTTACATACAGGCCTTTGGGCTCTTGCCTTCCACTTACTAGTACACGTATGGAATGTGTACGTACCACACAAAATAGGCTTAGTCGTCTATGGATCACTATGTTCTTCGGACGCCTTGTATAATAATAATATACTTACACGCATATTCAAATTATACAAGTTGTTCGAACCTGTGCACAGGTCAAAAATGTAACCAGGATGTACCCAGGGACAATGGGATTCCTACGGTCTCTGGAAACACATTTTTGAATCAATGTCTATATGGACTTATATATCTAGATAAATGCCTCGTTTAGCGCCCCAGATTTGTTACAAAAAGCCTCTAGCTTTTAAACTACTTAAAAACCAAAGCTGCAGCCTAAACTTTGAAATAATCTTCTTGTCATAAATTGCCGTTGTGTCAACATCGATGGACATTGGTTAAGGTTCATACAATGGTTTTTGAAAATATGTATACGTGTATATTGCATTATATTATATTCTGTTATTCCTGTGAAGGAGATAAATATGCTCTTGGCTTGCTTTTTATCTAAGCTGAGAAATATTTTGTATGAAATATACGGTCATAGCTCATCCCTGAGTAAAACATGGACTAATGAAGTTGAGAATCCTGATAAAAAAGGTTCAAACGACAAAATTACTATTTCGCTCAACTCAAATTTCCCCTGGCAGCATAAAAAGAAATTTTTTTCTCAGGGTGTATGATTTCAGATTACCTGAAAGCTACAACCGAAGCATAATTGGATACTTCTTGATGAGTATACGAACTTCAAGTAATGATATCCAAAGAGCAGATAGTCAGGAAATAAAAGCTTGATCTATTAAGTCTTCGACTTTAATGAGTTTGGAGAAAGAGGAAAACGTAAACCAGTGACATCCCCTACGTGCTACAGAGGAATGATGCCGTTGAGCAATTGATTAGCAGTTAATCAAACGAGAAAACTTACGCATAAAACATACTTTAGTGGGTTGTAGGTAAAACGTATCTTGGTGTTTTTCTGTAACTCGGTCAATAGAACTAGCTAATAGCGTCATTTGCACTCACCACAGTTTACTAACTTTATGACAACACTAAATCCCAAGGTAATTCCAGCTGCTTAATCCACTTTTACTTTAATCTCAATACGAGGTGACAGCAACCTCACTATCAACAAATAAGTCATTCTTATCACAAACACGAAGTAGTATGGTTTTGTCAAATCATCAAGTATAATGTTGAAGAGTTTATAAAGACTTCAATTTCCTTTTCATAACAACTTTAACAGATCTTATGTCTAAGTTTTATAGTAACCTTCAGACAACTTTCCACGATCTGATTATTATCGAATTTAGCAAGAGTAACATAGTATCCAAATAAAAGAAAATCAATCAGTTGCTTAGATGTAATAACACTATGACTTAATGACAGAAATGTGAATTTTTCTTAACAGCCTTTAACTTTACTCCTCTTTCATACCTTCATAACAGAAAATCTTTTACTAATAAAAGTGACCATTACTAAGCAATACATAGTTGTAAGTCTTTCAACTGCACTAAAGGACGCTCTATTAAATTTTGAAGTAGCAGAGAATTAGGTCTTTGTAATTAAAAGTGGAAATTGATACTTTTCCTTTGACGCTTGTGTGTTGCTCCAGTGTTGGAACACTTGGTACTTCACTTCTCAAATCGCAGAGAACTGGGTACTAAATTAAACAAAAGTTTACATTTCCATGTTAACGCTAGGTTAAAAGCCTACAGTGATCAGCGGCATGCGTTCAGCTAACATCTTTGACTACAAATAGCATTTTACATAACCATAAGCCGACTTTTACAACCAAATGCTTTAATGCAACGACCGGTTGGCTGCCTTAGCATCTGCCTCTGATTCGTATACCAAAATATTTACATCTGGATTTTACACAAGATTTTGCAGGATTCTTCGGATTGGGATATTGACAGGTGACACTCGTGTCTTATTTGACTCCATTATCCCAGGCCGTGACTATTGCATGTTATGGTTAAGGACTTTTTATTCTCTCTACAAAGCTGTCACAAACGTGAGTTTCCCTTTACATACCGTCGTCAATTTTTACTAATTTTTCCTCATTAGTCTAACAGTACGACTTCTAAAGTGAGTCTTTCCCAAGACATAAGAAAAGGGATAATCGTTTAATCTGGCCCCAAGAGCTGTAAATCTTTGCTCCTTCTCGTTATTATAACAATGCTGGACAAAATAAAATCTGTTTGGATTGACACAGCTTAGAAAGCTCAGTCTCGACTATATGTGGTTCAAGGGTCAAATTTTCGTGACTTGTGTGATCTTGCTCTTTAAAAACGCTAAACATGGTAAACGTTTTGATAAATGAGCATTAAGGAGGGAACAATTCATTTCCACATCTCAATGTCGTAAAACTATTCCGTGACATAAAACAATTTTAGCGTATCCACGACTCTGTGGAGGGATTTTGTGCACAGAACATCTTAGAGGGTATAGCAAAAGAAACTCCCAAACTTTAGCTTTCCATAGATGTCAAATAGAATAACCTTCGTGTCCTAGAATGGACATAGGAAGTCATTGCAAACAGAACTCTTGTGGCATAATTTACCTTACTTTCCTTCCTACAGTAACTACCTGCACTGTACTAATAGAGTACTGAGTGACATTTTATAGTGGTCGATGGCAGCATCAAGCTTCTTAACGTCATGAGACACCATCTGGTGTAATTTCATTCTTCTCCCTGCCATTGAAGGTTTGCTTTGAATTAGAGTTTTTTACTACCTCGGCCGACATAATTAAGGTACTTGCTTGTGACTTGTAACATCCAACTTCTCTCAACTGAAATGAAGACAAGGAGTTTTCCTAGCTTGATCGATACATTAGTCGGGATTGCTGAATCTTAATTACAGTATATTCAACTTGCTTTATGCAAAAATGGTACTTATATTTCAAAGAGTCAGTTTCGTACGTGTCTGGTTGCACTGAATTCGCCCTGCGTAACCGAGGCAAATGAAGTCCATTCATCTTGCATGGAATACCTATACATATTTTGTAAGCTTGAATAACTGAAATCTTAGACACATAGCAACTATAAAAAAATAATGGAGGGTGTATTCATTTAACACCTAGTGAAAGGGGAATTTACGAAGCTTTGTGCACCTCTGCTTCAAGAGTGGTCATAAATGAATTTGTACTTTGGTTTTGGGTTCCAATTGACAGGTTTGAAGTAAACGACACGGATACGGGCCTGACATTCTAAACACCGGCCAACGTAAGATAACGTCAAGATATTTCATGGGAGGGACTGTGAAAATAGTCTTATTGAAACATTTCGACTCTTGATATTGTTAGGAGATTCACTCCTATTGACGACATCTGCTTCTTAACATAATTTTGAGTCTAATCTATAAACGATAAAAGCTATTAAAACAAAAACAGAAAATGGCAAGAAAAAAATAAAGTTAAGTTCGTTGTTAAATCATTTTGTAAACGAGAAAAGGTATTACCTTTTGTATAATTGGACGATTATACTTTTGATTATAGTTCTCTTTAGCTCCTCCTCCGTTTTATTCTCTCTTATAATCTCTCTCGTTAATGCGATATTTTAAACGAATCAACGACTTTGTCTCCGAGAGATTATGGAATTCAATTATCAATTCTTTCTAAACTGTTTTGACTTTGTATATTTTAGCCATCGAGACTTACATAGAGCTTGTTAGTTACGTGATTCTTTGGCCTAAATCAATGTTATATTTATTGTTGCAATTACCTTTGAATGTACATTTCTAAACTAGCAAATCTGCTATAATATTAGTAGCTAGATGGGGAAACGGATGCTGGACCAACTGTCTTGCATAAAAATAAAATATTTTGGTTTTAGGACATTACGATTAAATACCAGTATGGTGTCCTCTTGGGAGTCATAGGGGAAAGTGTATTCTCTGTTGAGTTATCGGGACAGATGACATTCATTAGCGTGTCACTGTGATCATGTCTACTGCAAATCGGCGTGATCAACGTGGAGTTTGTACAAGTAAACATCCCGTTGATAGGCTTATTAGCAGAAAATGATTGCAATAGGATTAGCGTTAACGAAACTGCTGTGCGTTGATTACAGGAAGAGGACAATTGTTCATCTAACGATTCCAAATTAGTTTTGCGATCTTATCACTGAGTTTGATTCAGGCAAACCACTAAGGGGTTATTGATATTAATGGAAAAAATTCAATCAAACATATACAAGCATATGGTTACTTGAACCCTTAACGGGACCATACAAAGGCGTAGTTTGCGATATAGTGTTCAGATTATATAAAAGTTCCCTATAATACCGAATACGTAATAAATAAAGAGACCACGTAAATACAGCAGCTCGGTGTACTTCGATGAAGCACTTTTAGGGAGCACACATCAATAACGAAATGATATAGTGCATTTATTCAGTTGACTAATGATCTATTTGTTGGTCTTATTACAAATGGTCTAACAACTTTCTAACAAGAAGTGGTATCTCTTGTAGAGAACTTTGTAAGTCAAACAGCGATCAAAATGTGATTTAGTTACAATTCTCACAAAAATAAACCTGCTATGTCTTTATTGTTGCATACCTATAGAGGATTGGCCTATGCAGTAGAATTGAGAACCTCGCATAAGTAGAATTTGATCTAGCAAAAACGTGCTTAAGTATGACTGACTTGTCAAGCTCCTAGGTCAAAGCTAGGTCACACGCGTCTTCCTATCGTGTCACCACAGGTTGTCGTTTTGACCTAAATTTAGTATGTTGCTAAAACTCCAAAGGTAAGGGATATTTGTTACAATAACCAAATTCTTCTTTTGTTGCCAATGTTCTACAACTATGGTAAGAAACGTGTCTATTTGAGTCTATAGGTTTATTATATGACGTTTCAATTAACTCAGATATCCTTTATCTACAATTTCCATTACCAAACCAGAAAATGACCTGACTCGATATTCAATGTCTTTTGCGTTAGTTTAAACTTAACATGGATGTTAAAATTAAATTTTTAGTAATATGGAACCTGTTCTCCTCTATGGATCACAGCTTGGGTGTTTGATTTTTTTACGGTTAATATAAAGCAAAGAGACATTGTAAACACCGCTCCCTGTTCCATCTTTCAAAAAAGCCGGGTAGAAGTGCAACATTTCCATACAGGCCAACATAACCTTGAATATACATATGTTACAAACGTTTGCAAATTAAATATACAGTTTGCAACTTAACCATCTTTTAACAGAAAATTACCCGTCTGCAAATTTTCCTTGTACTGAATTTAGTCGTGTCACACGTATTTGACATATCCAATTATAATTCTACCAGAGGGTTTTCAGGATGGCAATACTCTAGATTCCAGCTAGAAGTCCAATTGATTACGAGGAGTAACAGAACCTACTAAACAGAGATTTTCAGTCGTGAGATCTGGGTTCGATGATCATGTGGTCACAATAACGACTTTACTTCTGTTGTTGACAAGAGACTGAAATGCAAGTTGTGGTCTTTTGACGCAGCTCTACATTTATATAACTTCTGCTTTAGTGCCTAACGTTTCCCGATGCTCGTATTGTCAAAATCCTACTGAAATTGCGTGTGAGAACTTTACCTAGTCGTGGAAAAGTATGTAAGATTCGAAATTATATTTTTAGGCGTTCGAATCGAACTTTAGTAACAGTCATCAAATAGTTACCGTTGTATTATGTTACTCTTTTTTCTTAGAGTCTTTTCAGTCAGTTAGGTTTTGTGCCTCCTGAGCTAACGTTTAGCTAAGCTGTTAAACTTGTGTTAAACGTTTCTGTAGTATTCGGAGATCCTGCAAATAAATTTGGCAAAGTGAATCGAGTCTGTGTGGCAACTTAACTCCATAAAGAACGTTAGACCTCTGTGGGACGATTTTTTCAACGTTGTATTCGTCAAATACACGCGTCTGTGCACTTCAGAGACCTCTGTCAATTTCTATCTGGATCTTGTAGGTTCAGATTCACTAGTATCCTAGAATACTGGTAACTTACACGTTTGTTAGACATCTATAAATATCAGCGTTCCCTGTTCGGTAGGTGAGAGGTCCTCACATACCACACGTTGTTTTAATATTCATGTCTACATACAGTATTGTACCCTTACATTGACGGTTTCAGAAGTATTTTTCGGGAATTGAGTAGCTTTTGTGTTTATAGACAAATACGCTTGCTATCGTCATAGACCACGAGACTTCTTTATATTGTACAAGGGCCCAATTAACAGCTCATGTTTACTCTAAGCCAGGCACCCCGTTTCTTGCTCGATCTTACCAAATAAATTTTGCAAATGTAAAGAAATGCTATTTGTCAGGAATTACTTTAGCAATTTGGCTTTCGTAATGCAATCCGGTGTTTTCTCATGGAAATATCAAAAATGATCAAATCACACTTTAATGCAGCGCTTATGGGCCCATCTCCCGAAAGAACAAATAACACCGAAGTAAGGAAAAGAGCAGAGATGGAAAAGATCAGCGACATTTGCAGGAGAAGGCGATGGCAATGGATCGGCCATGCCCTTAGAATGCACACAAACAGAAATGCAAGGATCGTCCTAGACTGGGCCCCAGAAGGGAAAAGGAAGAGGGGAAGACCGAGAGAAACATGGAGGAGGACTGTCGAGAAGGAGAGGAACCTACTTAGCTTTAACTCATGGGCGGGTGCAAAGAGGAGAGCGGAAGACTGAACGAAGTGGAGGCAGATCATCTCTCGGCCCCATTCTCCACGGGGAGAGAGGGAATTAAGTCAAGTAAGTCATGGGCCCGTGTAATTGAGAACAAAAAAATACTTTCTTAGATTCTTTTGGGGATTAAATTACTTGCCGCGTACAATGGGCATCTTTACTCGTGTAGATGGTCACTTTTTGCAACTTGTCCTGAGCAGGATTTTGCGAACATCTTATACAAGTCGCCTGGCCAAGTTGTCTTTAATGAACCTTGCGTACTTTTGATCAACCTTTTTGATACCATTTTAACCACACCCAGTTTATTCTCCTTCTTTCTTCTGTCAACTTTGCTAGGAAAGCAGAGTACGAGATGTTTTAAAACCTTAACTATAATCTGTTTAGAAAAAAGATATGCATTTGTGCAAACATTTTTTGATTTCAAACCTATGAATTATTCCCAGATTCATCATAAGAGGTCCATTTGATAAATTAAACCTTTGGGTATAGCAATTAAAATATTGTTAATTAACCTTTAAGACAACCGAAACTAAAATCTCCAGGACCACCTGGTCTCCTCTGGGACTAACTGACCATGCATAAATCTCTGGGTGCGTGATCAATCAAATTTTGTTTCTTAACATGTTTCCTAACCAGGTTGACCCTAAGACACAATGTGAACCTTAATAAATGTACGTCATTAGTTCAGAAGGTGTTTGAAGCTTTCATTCAGTTACCATCACAAAGTGTCACGCTTGCTCTGAAAGAAGAACCAAGCACATTTTATATTGTCTGTTTAGGTCACAGCTTTTGCTTTGCAAATTTCCGTCAATTGCCTCGTAAAACGTTTTCTATCGTTCTCTTAGATAATTACACAGAAGTCAGCACCTTGATGAAATTTTGAAGTATTCTCCAGGTGTACTTTTTCTGTGGTTCATTGATTCACTTGAGACATAGACTTTAGTAGTTAATAATTTTGACGAGATATTTCTCGTATCTCAGTTACTGTTCTAACAATTCACATGTTGAAAAATTCTGGAATTCAAAGTCACTATCAAACTTACTTGCTGCTGTCAATATTCATATGAAATGTCTTTGAAGTCCGTTTATCATAACAATTTATTTCATTTCAACAACCTAAAGCATCATAGGAAACATTCCGTAAAAACTTCGACCTGACATTAACATTGTCGTATTGAAGCAAAAGCTCTAATTTCCTATATGGACCAATTTCTCCTATCTCCATTACATCCATGAAATTCTTATATTTATATCACCCTCATTACTACTACCACTACCACCACCGCCATCATCATCTTTGTCGTCATCAGCATCACCATTATCATCATCATCACCATTATCATCATCGTCGTCGTCATCAACATCAACAGAATCAACACCATTGTTCAGCCAAAAGTCATACTGATGGAGAATGTGGCTACTCTATTGCTGTAGAGTAATTTGTCTTGGCATCTACGTCAAACGTCAATAGGTAAACGATATCTATAGATATTACAGATAAGCTTGGTTATTGACTGGACTATTGGAGCTCAAATTTCGACCCCCCCCCACGACAGAAGTCATAGCTCCCCCTTGGCAAAGCTGCAATATGAAACGATGAAAACCTCATTGTCAACTCCTGCAATTAGTCTCTGTTGATTTTTATTATACAACCTATAATTATTCAATGTCAATGGCCATCAATTTTTGTCTCTGCACTGGTCGAAAGTATTGTGAAAAACCTTAGAGGAAAGCTAAATTCAGTTTCCTTCTCCGAGATTAGAGTATTTATTCGTAACTTAGAATAAATTCTAATCAGGTTTTCATGTTTGTGTACTAAGGCTAATTTTGAGGGCAAGCAGCAACTATAGGTCACAATCAGTCATTGTCTGTTTGTTAGAGAGATTCCCATTTCAGAGCTACTTGATAATATTTTAAATAGTGCACTTCAGTACACAACATGTTATTTTCAAAAGACTTAAACTTCAAATGGAAGACTGGTAGCTTGGTCATGTGAAACCCAACTAAGGGCAGAACATACCCTTTTCAAGTAACTTCATTATGATCTTTTGTTGCTATGCTAACGCAACACTTGCAACGTGTGTGGAAACAATTGCAAATTAAAAGATAGTAAAACAATATACATAAAAACGACTGTCAAGAACGGCTACAGTTGTAAAGGAAGAGTTTAGTATTATTGGTTTCTTGGACATGCTATCAAGGTTTTTTAAGTCCTCGAAAGCTTTTATTTTCACTACTATTTTAAAAGGTATTGTAGCGATTGATAGGATTGGGCTGTTGCCTGAAAACTAATTTGTTATTTAACAATATGGCTATGGGAGAACCGTCTAAACACTGTGAATGACCTGGAGTCATTGATTTTATGTTTTAAAAGTAAGAATGTATGTGAGTGATAATTTCTTCTTAGGTTAGATCCATCAAATTGAGGACAAAACATCCCTTAATGATTAGCCAGAAGATAGTGTTAACAACCTTGGGATAGTCTATAAATTGAATCATGTTATTTTATCACATTTTACAAAAGAAATCGCCAAAGCACGGTCAACATTTGTTATTTTCAGTTTTGTGGAATTTACAACTGCCGAAGAAGTTTGACAAAACGTAACTGCCTTCAGTCTTGGGAGTCCAGTCTATTCAGCCAATAATACAATTTGTATTTTGCGATATTAGCCAAAACCCAATTTTTAAGCAGCTCTTTTGGCAATAAGAACAAAACATTATTTTGGATTCGCATGAATTTACAGATATAGAAAACATAGTTTTATTACTAGACCAATGAAGATACAACCCATACAGTTTACTAATATGGAACGTGCAGTTTTTTCTATTTGTGCCACTACAGGCAGATGGCCAACTCATACCCATATTTTGCAATATTTTTTTCTTTTTCTGGCATTATGATTTTACCACCTATCCTAACAAGACTTAACAGGGGATAAATACATCCTTGTGCAAAGACCAGTCTATCTAACTTTTGTATTTTGCTAAGTGGTCACAAATAAATCAATTTTTTTTAAAAAAAACGTATTGCAAACCTCGGTTTTTATTGGACTAAAAACCTATTAGCTTACAAAACACATAACAAATAAGAACTAACTTTACATGAGGCTGACCATGATTGTACAGTCTTTTGTCTATGCTTTCATTAAAATTGAAAACAAAAATATAAGGGGCCTTACTTTACAACACTTATACTTGACAATAATACACAAAAATTTAGAATGCAAAAATTCTATTGCCTTTACTATTTAGAATAGGACCTGTGAGAAATCTTGAACAGCGTTGGGCAGGTTGAAGGAGCATTGCTAGCACATGTGTAATATAGGAATCAAAATGGCGGCTTTAGGTCTAGATCTTCTTCATTCATAGCACATCCCTTCTGCAAGTACTCTGTACTTTAATTTCACTTTGCTTTTAGCTTATGCTTCAAAATTCAAATGTTTCATTAAGATTATATCATGAAAGAGACAGTTTCATCTCTGATGGATTTCTTTGAAGAAGCTTATATTCATAACAGCTTTGTTTACAACACTCTAGCATTTTTGCAGAAAATACATTGATATGGCATGTCAATAATTGTTAAAGTGCCGGTTTTTTGGAAGACAATTATTATAAACCTGTAATGCGTGTATTATGGCAAATCCTTTGCTATTCGATATTTTCTATGCTCATTATAATGAACCAACATTGTACAGGTGAAAATGGCCATCGGGTGCTCTCAAAATATTTTGCCTCACTGCGTAAAATATTTTATGTTAATGATTTTTTTTGCAAAACAACTAAAAAACTAGTTAGATCTGCACTTTAGTAGCTTCCTCTGTGCAACATAACTTTCTTCAACTTTACAAAACAAACATAGCATCACAATAATACAGCAAAAAGGCCAAAGCATAAAGCAGGCTGTGTTTTTATTAATCACCTGCAGCCTTTAATACAAACATTTTAAATACATCCAATTTATGGATGTAAAAAGTCAAAAATCTTAGTAGTAAGAACTTGTACTCTTAATTTGTGTTTTAGCAAAAGTTATTTGCTTTGCATTGACTGTTGCAGCGATGTCTCGTCCAGTTGCGCGCAATGCAATATTCTGCAACAAAATAACAAACACGTTCACTCTAGTGTCTTCTTTATTGATGAAAATTAATAATTGACTATAAAATTTGATTAAAACACATCTTATCGTGCGAAAATACTGCTCAAAGATTTTCTGGTGAGTTAATAAAATTTCCAAGTTATGGCTGTTATGGCTCCTTTGGGGGAACAAATTTACTTCGTCCCTTCCAAACATTTGCCACGCTAAAGTATTGACACTATTTTCAAAGCTTCCTAAATGGCAAAGTGCTCCTCTTTTGTGTAACTCTTCCAACGTAAATGTATTCTATATTTCAGAAGGTAATGCAAGGACAACCCTTCACTTGTAAGGACCTACTTTACCATTCGTCTAAATTTTTACATTAGAGGTTTCGATATAAATTCAAAGAAAACGTTTAAACTATCCTAAGTTAACAGCCTGACACAGATAACTGTTCAAAAAGAGTTTACTCCTTAAATATTTTAAACTGATATAAAACAATCTTTGCTATTACCATTGTATGTTTTTGACCAACAGCAAATTCTTTGTAGGTTCCAGCTGGCTTAATTTATGTGACTCTAAAAGCATGTAAAAGACGTCTCTTCATATCAACGATTTTTAATACAAAACAATATTTGATCCTCTTTCAGTTGCTAAGTAAAACTTGCTTCCCTGGGTGGTTGCTTTTCCTTCCACTAAAGAGCTCACTGTATCCAAGCATTTATGAATGGTTTTTTTATTTTCACTTACATTCTGTTCCTTGTAGGAACGGTCATTACAACTGATTTTTTTAATCTCGATTCTCCAATTTGTATAGTCATTTTACTTAACATCAGTTAGACGAGTATAAATGACAGTATGTGTTATACATAAAAGCAACTATGTTAACTATGCTTTGCATAAGCGTTGTCTACTTGGAAACTGCAAAATGAATAAGGTTTAATTACCATTAATATTCTTTTGGTATCAATCTCTAATATGAGAATAAGCTTCAGTGCTAAGGGGCTGCTTCTTAACAGTTCCACAAAATCTAATCAATTGTTGAAAAATAACAGAATATTTTCTACCAAATAATAACAGAATTTCTTTCAGAATAAAACTGAATGTTTTTAACTCTTTTTGTCAAGAAAAACAATAGCCCAGATTCATTTGAATCAGGATTTTTTGGTTTGTGCGTGTGATGATGCACGAACAGTACTAACAGTGCATAGATTTCTGAATAAAAAGACTGGTATTCCTGGTTTAGATGATAACACGAAGTTATGTCCGAAGTTTGATTTTGCTTAATCAGGTAAATCAAAGAAAACTTGTTTTGACTTCGTAGTGAACACTTAAAGCTAGAAGCAGATGCTGGTCTCTATCCTAGACACCAACATGTTTTTTTGCTTTTTGAGTAGCAAACTCATCGTTTAGCCTAGCTCACCTCTGTTTCCAGGTAGTGGGCGACTTCAGAATGTGGAATACCGTTATCAATGGGTCATTTTATGATGACTGTTACACGAAACATGCGACATTTGTTTGCAAGAGCGTCGTCTTACACACAAGATCACTACAACTCGAATACAGAGGGATTATACCTCATTTTCCTTAATGTATCCTCTAATAAAATTAAATGGTTGACTGTTAGATGTTTTGTTTACAAATGCTTTAGAATTCGGCTGCGAACCTGAAAGGGTTTGGGAACAAGCGTTGATTTTATAACACAATGTTTATGCCACATTGCATAAAAACAAACACAGACGTTCGATACAGGTCATCAATCAAAAGTGTTGGATCTTTGTACTTTTCATACAAGTAATACAGATGTGTTACAAATACATAACTGTCTTCCTGAAAAGTCAATCACTCTTCTGTTCAGCCTTCGAAGCCAGACGTTTTTCTTTTCAAGTTGTATGGAACACGTTCTTCCTTGGCGTTTTCCTGACTGATATAAAATGTATAGCTTTCAAATTCAAAGCAAAAAACGTTGCATGCCCAGGTTATTACTTTGCGGTCTCTCGCATGGTAGTGACTGCAAGCCGTGTTTGGGATATAATCATTTTCCAAAAAACTCCAAAATACTTCTGCTTTTGAATTTTAGTACTATCGGCCTTAGCACAGTAAAATAGTTTCATTCACTAAAGTATTTCGTCACTAAACTAAAAAATGGGTAAGTTATGAGTTAAGGTGAAGGGGCTTCAAATCAATGCCTTACTGCAAATTGGATAACAGCAAGGCAATCAAATCAAAAGAAGGTGAGAGAATAAGCTCGCTGTTTACTGCTTATGAAACTTTGGACTGAAATTGCCTTGAAGTTGGCTTGCGATTGCGATTTACTTAAAAGAAAGAACAAATTAAGACATGCACAAATGCAATTTTATTTTCTTAATGCCGTTATTAGAACAAGCGAATAATATTTGAATCAAATCTCGAGCAATTTATTCGAAAAACGTTTTACTGTGGATTCATAGTCAGTGAAATAAAAGTCCACAATAATCACTTAGTTAGCTATCGCACCCAGCTTCTTAACTGAAGTGTTGATAGAAAACACGTTGTTTCAAGAACAGACTGGAAAACGTCGTTAGTGCTAAATGACTTCTGAAGGCTCCTGCCAATAGAGTACAATGAATTTGATTATTCGACTTGCCAGCCTGTTGCATTTTAAAGCCAGTCGTCATCATACTACGCTTGGATCATGAAAAAAAAAACAGAAAAAAGATCAAAAGGTATTTCAAGAGCCAAGGCATACGAACATTGAAAACTTCTTGTACAAGACGACAAAGGTCGTGACAGAGGATTGCAGCAAGGGAGCAGAACCGTGTGTTTCGGAGGATGTGATTGAAAAGGCTAGCTTTGACTAGTGTCTTTAAGAAACTGCAAGCATAGAATTAATTATACAACATTAGTAAGAATTAGTAAGGTTATATAAATTTTTTCTGGATATTCTCTGGTTATTATGTTCCTTGCTTTACGGACAAGTGATAAATTACCAACAGATATTTCAATTATCTGGGCTGTTACTTCTCCCATCCCCTCCGCTATATCCGTCCCTGTATATGAATATTGACAATGTCATTTACTATCCACTTATATGGTCAAAAATGTTCCCTATTGAAAAGAATCTAAAGGCTACCGTCTACTCCTATGGGAGCACATACCTGTGAAAGCAATATGGTATGTACCTCCAGGACTGAATTATATTAGTGGAACAATTTCACCGTGTGCCCTCAGTGGAAAATTTGACCCCATGTCTTTGGCACGTGCAGGCGTCTTTGCATGACGCCCTCAAAATTGATGAATTTATTCAAAGTCTATGGATATAAGAAACTAAAGCTCATTTTTACTTTCAACAAATGTTAGATGAATTGTAAGGAAGTATTTTACACCTCAGGACTGACTGAAAGTGCGAGTCTTGCAGTGCACTACCTGAAATATTTTTTTCTCTCCCACTTTTCTTTTATACCAAATATTGACTTACAATAGCGGTGAATGTAGTAAATGCAATATTTCTTCAACATTATTGAAAAACAGCTTCCTATGTTTCTCCCTGTTAGTCAAACAAACAATCTGTTTTGTTGATCCAGTATGCAAAAACATTGGCGTTACCAGTATGAACTAATAGCAACTATCAAATACATTACCATAGCAAACTTAAAGCTGCTTAATCCTTGAACAAAGCTCGATATGACTGCATGTGTCTAAGCAACCTGGAAATACAAGAATATCTGTGATCTGTGTACAAGAATTTTTGAAAGATATTTCGTTATAACTTTGATTTCCAGTGCAAGTGCAGACCGTGAATTAAGACTTTACTTGTAAAACTTATTGACCAAATATAAAATCTAACAAAGCTGATTACAGTACTTTAGATAAGAAATAATAGACAAATGATTATCAAATTCATTTTCTGATAACACCAAAAATCATTTCCCTTTAATCTTCCTTTTTCTGGACTTATTTTTGAAACAATATAACTGCATCACTGACACAATGAAGGTGATTTTTTGCTTTTAATCTACAACAATGATTGTTTTAGGCTGCATAAATCAGTACGCATGCTTGTATAATGAAATAGCTTGAGCTAAGATTCGTGGCAGTTCTTGCTGTCACAATATACGTGGGTTTACAGTTATCTTTGCCACTCTGCAAAACATCAGCTATCCACAAGCTTGGAAATTATAACAATGTATGGACATTGCTTAGGCTTTTAACAACGTATAAACATTGTTAAGAACTATAACGATGTATAAAACATTGCTTAGAACTAAATATATATACATATTAAGATCTATGACAATATATTAGCATTATTTTGTGTACTAATTGTCAATTGTAATAATTCTGACAAGTGGAATGTGAGGATTTCTCTAACACTTTGTAAGCAGTTATGTATTAAGACTGAATATATTAGTAATATATTAGTCATATATTAGTTAAATCGTTGTCAATTTAACAATTACTATATTTTAATTCTATATAACGACCAGAACGTTGGACGTTTTTAAACTAATTTCAGCTTGTTGTACTTCACGTTGTTTTCATTATATTCCCGTAGCCAGAAAGTTTTGTTGAATTTTAAATTTTGTATGCCCAAGTTGCTAAATATCAAGGAGAGCATCTGAAGAAGAATTTGGCGCCCTAAAAGCCCCGTTAAGAGATTTGGGGCATGCATATTGGGGCACTCCAATCGACTTTTTTGATCTTTCTATAAGAGAGAACATTTTCAGACAATAAAGTCTTGAGAGTACAATAAGGATATCTTAAACACAAAAGCTGACAAAGATTTTGTGATCATCATTCTTAAATGTCAAAAGTGATTATGTCGATAAAGTGTATAGCATATTTAATGAGTACAAAAAATTTGAAAATTGGGCAGGGTTGAAAACCACAATAATACCGCAAAAGACAAAGCTAAATTACAGCGTAGGTCACAAAGATTTGTTATCCAAACTGAGTAAAGTCGTAATATTTACGACCAGATTCGTCCTATGATGTATGGTTTACTTAAAGCACATAAGAGCAACAAGAGTGTATTGTCTTGGGGCTAGTATGTGACAAATATAAAAGTTGAAACTCTGCTGCCCTTTTATAGAAGAAAACGATCCATCTGCGAATTTTCGTAAGAACAAAACTCCATTTATGTCTAATTCATAGTATGGCAATGGGTGACCTCCAGCTTTGGCTGATATTTTCGTTGGCTTCCGAAATGCCTATTTATTTTGCCATGTTGATGACTCTTTTGTCATCTTTAAAGCAAAGTTGTGACGCGTTTCTTCAAAACTTAACCAGTTACACCCAACACTTACGTTACAGCAGAAAGGGAAATTTAGAACACTAACTCTCTTTAAAAATATTCAAAAAAATTGTCAGTTTTGTAGCACAATGCCAATGTTCTCTTCTGAAATGTCTAACAAGCCATCAATGACAATTTCATTTCGATTTTCTTCCCATACATCAGCTTCGTTTTCTATGCGGATTCTGCCTCTGGAACCCTCTTTTTTCTTTAATTGCTCATAGTCTATTTCATCAGGACTTCAAACAATTCCCAATGTCCGATTTAATGATGCAAGGTTCGGAAGCTTTTTCTACTGGTTTAAAACGCTGTGCATTGCAATGGCTTCACTGATTTTCGTGGTTTTTTTCGAGGTTGGCTTATTTTTCTTGTGCCTACTAAAATATCTCGGCTTATTTTCGAGTCACCTTATATTCGAAGGTCGGCCTGGTTTCGAGGAAATACATTATATAAAAGCTTGCCGTATTTATTGCCACGATTTTGACGATTCATACTTTAAAGATTGTTAAATGAACAGAGCTTTTAAGTACGTTTTCGCCCAATACATCCTTAAACCGAAAATGGTCAAACGCGAGTTGGGTCTTGGTTACCAGGTGTTCGAAATTTTACAGTCGGTAACTAAGGCCGCCTTAAAAACTTTAATTTCAATTTTTATGCAATTATTAGCAATATTTTTTATTCAAATCTGTGTAAATGAAGAAAATTGATCAATATCATCTATACAAACAGTAAATTGTTAAACAATTTGTAAGCAAGGCCGAACTCACGTTTGAGCATTTCTGGTTTAAGCGCGTATGTCGTAAAGGAGACAATTTTGAAAGTTTTTACACCAGAGGAAGACTACTTGAAGAGTAGAGTAAAAACCTCAAGACAACTATTTTACTGAAAGCAAGGAGACAACCATTTCAGGAAGTTTCATCTTAAACTTCTTAATGGAGTGGCCAATTATCTCTTAGAAGCACTTCTCGTAAGATGTCTGACATGTTTAACGTTGTCCAGACTAGGCTAACACTCATCTAAGCGTCAATTGCATTTTATAGCACACATTAATAGATTATTGAGTCAGACCAAATTGACAGTTATCCAAAACCCTCTATGTTTTTGCAAATGTTGGTTGGGGCGCTCTTATATACAGCTATTCTTCTCTGTAGTAATACTGGTAGGTGCAAAGCGTCTAATATTGAAGTGCAATTAGGACTTCATTTTTTAATGTTCTCACACAATTAAGACACTCAATGTTCACCTTCAATATTCTTCCATGTTTGGGTAGCTTAATTTCAGACCCAATTATGCACTTCATCATCTTGTCATGGCAGATTATTCGGTATCCTAAATTGTTTTTCTTTTGACGTATCAGAGTATCACTTAGATTGAGAGCAGACAGTAGTGTTCTAGAGTATGCACAAACCTCTAAACGAAGGGTTAAAAACAAAACTTAATCGGTTAAATGAGACTGTACATCCATCAAAGTCGTTTAGGTTTTCTGCAGCGAACTGCATGATATCTGTCTTGATCGATTTGAAAACTAGAAGCCCTCCAATTGATGATCGAAGGGAAAACACCTTCATATTCTCGCATCAGTATTCTTCCAGGCCTTTCTTTAGGGATAAACCCCACTTAAACTAATATTTTCCAAAGGTATAAATTTCAACTACTAAACAAAGCAAAACTCCGACAAACAGTCTCATTTAACTCTTCACAATTAACCAAAATTAAAGCAAAATGGAGCAGCTTTTACAGGGGAAGTAACTTTGTCACCTGGAATCGAACAGTATTTAATTAAAATTAACTATCATCCATTCTATCTCTAGTTGGTGTACTCCGCATTTTATGTTCCAAGTTCACATAACTTCAATAGGGCTTGACCTTAAAGCAATGTTATTTGAAGCCAACTATTGCGGTATTTGACGAAAATTTGACGTTTGAAAATAAGAGCAGGAAAGATTTTAATAGTGCAATAATCTGAAATTTTGATAACCGAGGATTTTTTTACTTTAATTGTATATTTATGCAATAAAGCAGAACTCAAGTACCCAAGATAGTTCGAGCGCGTCTAATCATTTATATAATTAGAAAGGTTTTCTACCCTTTATTTGTTAAGGTTTGCGGACAAATAGATTGTCTGGATATCTACGCTATAGAACACAGGAATTATTGGCAAAGATATGTAACAACAATTGCTATGTGCTCTTTGTTTTGAATTTTAGTTAGGCTAGAGAATGGTGTAGTGCTCTGACCTTGCCATTTTAAGCCGGTTTCGGGTTCGAGTAGCAATATTTCTATTCGGTTGAGCATCACAACTTTAAGGAGTTGCGTTTCACCTCCTGCAGAGGTATCCTTGTTAGTTATGTCGATAGCAAGATATAAAACCATTCAACTTAGCCTGCAAATATAGCAAAAGATAATTGTAAAAATTGGTTACGAAGCCGAGAATCGGATTCTTGAATCTATTTAACTGACGACTGGTAAAGATTTCTTTCATATTTCAGAATTTATTTTGCCTTTTGTTGACCTCTACGAGTGGTAAAGGCAAGACATCTAGTAGAAACATTCCAATGTGGCGGTACCTTTGACTAGATGTATAGACGTGACATGAAATTAGTTGCAATTAATTAATGCCAAATCGAAAGCATAACCTGTATAAAGTAGCATTTAATCCTTTTAAAGTTAAGATTAACTTCTGATTAATTTCGGTTCATATAATAAAGAAAAAATGGACCTCATCTTCACTGAAAGCAGGAACATTGACGTTGTAATAACCTTCTGTTACCTTTAAGACGTGTCACTTTTCGTTCTTTGTTTAATGCGAGATGTGCTAAAGATGGATTTGTTTTTTCTTAGACGTTTGCTAAGTTGGGTCGCTTCCCAGAGTCAAACTTTATTAATCTCATAAGTATTTGGCGGCCTGCCCTGCTGTTACATGCATCTGAATTTACCAGACGCAAAATCAAAAGGCTAAAGTTACAGATTCCTTTGCAGTTTGTTTTCTACAAATTTTAAAAGAGATATTTGTGCTGATAATTACTCCAGATTGTAAGCAGTAATGTCGGGGAGGACATACAAATTCAAATTCACCAGAAATTCCCCTTTCCTTAAGCTCCACGTCTATTTAAACAAAGCCATTTTCAACCGCTGTCCCAAACACATCATGGCTTCTTTCTTTGTCATTCTGTCTCCTTTCTTTTCTTAAGGTTTTTAAAAGCTCAGAAGGCATTTTCTGCCACATCCCTCAGTAAACATTTGCCTACTTTGATTCAAGATTTCATACATTACAGTCTGTAATACCAATTTATTATGTAAGGAGATTTCTAATACATGACTGCGTTTCTCTTCTGTTTTAATCATGAGAACAGCATCTCGTTTCCCAATTAAAGTGCCATTGATTTGTAACAATCCATTAGGTATATTCAATTTTCATTAATATTTTTGAATTTCACTTACCGACTTCAGAAGATTGACTTAATTGCTTGGTGTGGTCAGCGTTGGGAAGCCGGCTTGCTTAAATTCTGTATTGCAAGTTTAATGTATTTTGTCTGCGATACAAATCTGATCAACATGTCTTAAGTAACTTCGTGAGATACTCCCTGACACTGACAAAGCGACCGTAAACGAACATAACATGGACATAAATGAAAACGGTAAAATATACTTAATCCTTGAGCCGTCTAATAGAAAAGGATATTAAAGGAAAATAGAATCAAGCACTCCCTATTATCTAAGGTCTAGCCTATTATAGGATCTACTGAGGAAGAACAATGTCAAATTTTTATCAACATCACAAGAACGTATGCAGCTTTAAAGAACAAGGAGAAAGTTTCTTAGACAGGGCCAAGACAAAAGCTTCTTTACAAGTCATAGTTAAAGGGTATGCCACGAGAAAGATTTTCATGCTCTTGACGATCAATGTAGTTTACTAGGAAAGTTAGTGTCCAATCTCCAAGGCCATGGAAGTAGGACAACAAATAGACAGATAAATTAGACATTAGTCTTCAAAATAACTTAGAAAATACATGTGTTGGGGTTTAAGATTGGATTAATAATATAATTAGGCTATGTTTTTAATTGTACTTCACGCTGGGGATATTGAAAAACATATTAACAACAAGCAGTCCATCATTTCCTTTTTGTAATCGATAACGGTGCATTTACAAATTTCAAACTAGGAAATTTATTTCAACATTCTAATACGCTTTCAAAGAAAGAGGACCTATCAAAGTCACCATGGCTGGTCATATCTAAAGGGTGTCAAATTAGTGTGTTTTGTTTTGTATAGTTTGACAACGAACCTTACGACGATTTTAAGGGGAAATGAAAAAGAAGGAAAGAAAAGACAAAAAGACAAAAAGAGGACATTCTTCAAAATGCAATTGCTAACTATAATAGAGAATCCTCACTTTTTCTCAGCGTGTTTTGGCTTCTCACATTACCACAGGATAATTTCTGAAAGGTCCTTACTAGCAGAGGCCACTTTCAAGTCTCCTTTCGTTGTTTTGTACCTCTTCCAGTATCCTCATCTCGAGATCCTCCGTGTTTCACTGTTGTATAAATCCTTCTTGGAATAAGCTTACAACATCCTACTTTAATGCTAAGTGTTTATGCTTAGTGTACATATCTTCGCTTTTTGTCTTGTTTCTAAACTTTTGAGGGCACGTTATTTTTGTCGATATCTGTCGAGTATTTTACATTATGTATGGTTAGAAGATGTTATCGTACACCTTAAATTTTACGTCATTTGAAAGCGCCATACCAAACGAATGTTTTGATATCAGAGGGTCAGTTTCAGTCTGAAATCCCAAGATCCATGTAACTATTGCTAAATCACCTAGCTTGGAATATGGTCTTTGCTTTCAGTCTGACCTGAATGCCGTTCCAGCCCTGACGTCCCTGGATCTAGGTAACAAACAACGATAAAGTACAAATGTTTTGCCTTTTACACCAGCCATCGTTTACCACATTCAGTGGAATATCTGCCCCTTAAAACATGCGATTCTACAACCTACTTGAGTTAGGAGTATACTTTTATTTATCTCATTGTATGTTCCCCTTAACTTACTTAGTCCTTATTACAAAGATCAACTTCAGAAATGAAACATATTGAAAATAAGTTTAAAATATCAAGAATGTTTGATAACAGAGCTGAAAGAGCCAAAGTATCTTCCTTCTTGCTGTATTTAATCCTTTCTGTTCGGGATTTTCTTGTTTAACCATAATAAACGAAAGATTAAGTGTATGATTATGCGGAACTGTTATGATAATATGAGATAAAAATAATAATAATAATGTTACTTGAAATTAGACATAGGTAATTGAAATACACGAGAATGGGACGGATTTTACCATGCGTTTTGAACACATTGATGTTCTTAAGTATACTTTATCCATGGCTAGTCATAATTGTGCTCATGATTAATTGACATAGATCTCAGAGGCGGCCATGTTTAAATCAATCGTACTCAGTTTTCTTAGCAGTCACATCACATCGGGCTGTTACCAACTATCAATAATATAAATTTCTGCACATGATACTAAATGATGTCTCTTTGCTGACTTCAAACTTCTTGTGATCTTTTTTGCTATTATAGATCTTTTTATACGCCAAAGCAACACCTCACTTTTTACCTTATGGTTATCTTTTATGGTTCGACAATACTTCCGTAGTCAAAACAATCCGACAAATTAGAGATAATCTTTCAAATAAATCACTGACGTTGTACAGATTACTTTTAAGGTGCATAACCAGGTTTAGTAACCATTTTGAGTCGGCAAAATTGTGCTCTTGTTTTCAAAAGTTCCAGTGAACCTTCGTCACACATGATTATAATGAGCAGTGATCGACCGAACAGTTCGGTTTGCCGAACAGTTCGGCCTTTTTGAGGGCCGAACGTTCGGTTCGGTGTTCCGTTCGGCAATTTTCAAATTGCAATGGTCAGTTCGATGTTCGGTTTGGCCATTCTCAAAATTGCAGTGTTCGGTTCGGTGTTCGGTTCGGCAATTATCAGAAAATGTAGTGCAGTTTGAGTGTGTGACCTTCGAACTTCCGCCTTCATTCTCTGAGAGTGCAAGGCGAAATTTTCTCATTTTGTTCGAGTTTATTTTGCTCTCTTCGGCCGATTTTGAGATCAGGAGTTCGGTTCGGTGTTCGGTTCAGCCAATATTAAAATCTAGAGTTCGGTTCGGTGTTCGGTTCGGCCCAAAATTTCCTGTTCGGTTGATCACTGAAAATGAGTAAACAGTATTACAATTTTAGAAAAACACCTAACTGGAAAGAAGAATGTGGACAATGTTGTGACAAAGTGTTATTTAGTGCATGGAAATGGACGAACTCTTACCAGCCCAAAGTTGAAACTTGGAAACGTTTCACTTCGTGTATTGGTCACTGACCTCACCTTGTTGGTAGGCAGCACGGGAAAGCTTCGGGGTCTAGGAGTGTAGCCCTAAGTGAACACTTTTGTAACCAAGTCTTTTCACTGTTTGTACTAATTTGACAGTGTTTTGTTAGGATCATATAGGTCATCCGTTGCAAAATTTGGGGATCAGGGGCTGTCTCTGAGCAATTGAGAAAGCTCTCCGGACTAGGTCAGTATGACTAGATTATTTCTGACGTCCTTTAATGTACATAAATTGTTAATTAAGTATTCCAATTTTTAACGTAAGAAAACCTTTTAAAACAAGAATTGTTTTTTATGCATTAACTAAGTTGATTCTGTAAAATATTAAACTGCTTCTCCTCATTTTGATTAAGGCTTGAGAAAATAACTGGAGGAAAACTAGAGATTACGCAAAACTTAAACAAAACAAGACGAGCAATGCCTACAAATATATATATATATATTTGTAGGCATGGGATTCGTCTCGTGATACCAAGGACTTTGAATGTCCTTCACCAAACCTTTGTGCCGTGATGGCACGGAGGTTTGA
>JANTCA010021878.1:0-18863 GCA_024741275.1 Chironex yamaguchii
CTGGCACACATTGTAATCGATTTGGGTATGCCTTCTTGTAAGCGAGTATCCAAATGTATGCATTGAGTCAAAAAAAATAAATTTGAAGTCTCAAAAATTATTATTATTATTATTATTATTATTATTATTATTATTATTATTATTATTATTATTAATCATTTTGAAAATTTTGGTAATGATATCTTCATAAAGCCACAATTAGACAATCGTTTTGGGGAAAACCTTACAATGCCACCTATTGATTAAAGCTCATTTGAGTATTGAGGAAATTGAAAATCCCACCTGACCCCATTGTCATAGTGGAGGATTGCGCTCTCCAGTGCGCTTGTATTTCATGATGAGATTCCTTTTACATTGTTCCTACTGTGGCATAACTTAAGTGCCTTGGAATATTTTGCCACAGTGTTTTATTTTCTGACCACTGTACTCAGGGAGCGAATTTTTGGGGGTCTGGATGAACACTTACCTGATCATGCTCGTGGTCGGGGTAATAGTGAGGAACGTATAAGTACAAGTTCCTTGATGGACACCAACCCTATAAAGGCATCACAAGATCAACTCTTTGATTTTGTCGATTTTGCGTTATAGTTGAGTCATATAAGAAAAATTGACATTATGCTAATTGCGATAATGTGCATTTAAGCTATCAAGAAGTAAAGAAGCAAACATCATTTCAGTCAGTCTTGGAGTTTCTAAGTCTTGCATCACGACATCATCTGTTTATGGCGCATTGTCGTCAGAACCAAGCACATATTTGTCCCAATCCCCATCATTTGGCAATCGCCGTCAATGGTAGCCAAGCGCCCACAAATTAGATTTCAAGAACGATAATTTTCCGGCATTTTCGCTTAATAGACGAGTACGATTTCCACCTATTACTTTTGATGTTACTTTAAGTCCGCGCTCATGGCGGCTCAATCCTGCTCAAGGCCGCCAGATGCAGTAATGCAATTTCCTTCATTTACAATTAGGACAATGGATTGTAATCCAAATTAGACTCTGATCCCCGGCCAGGTATACGTCGGGGTTGGGAAGGCTTTCCCCAATGGAACGCTCCCTTTGTAGACAAGTTTTGATTTTATTTCAGTCGCAATTTAGTAAGCTGACGTTTAACGTAATGGCAGTGCAGTAATGTCATGCCACCATGCTATTTATGGTTACACGGCTGAGATGTCTAGATAATTATTGGTTGATATCAAAACAATACAGAAGTGCATTGTGATCAGTGTTAATGTTGAATCTACTTATTGACTGACCGAACTTGCAGATATACACATGTAATTGTTGTGCTTTTGAGTACTTGTCTCTTCTGACATGATATTGTCTGTTTATTTTATGTGATTCTTCTGAGCCTTACTAACTATTGCCTTTTTTTCAGGAACATACAAACTTTGTAAACTGTGTTCGCTATGCACCAAATGGGTCTGTTTTTGCCACAGGAGGTGCTGATGGTAAGGTACGTGTCTATAAATCTTGTTTACATATCACCAAGTTTACTCTTCTGAAAATACAAAAGTTGGCACGAGCACAAGACGACATTATCAAAATGATCTCCTTAAATTCAGCAAACGTATCTGAGGATGTGGACACCTCAGGATCTGGCGTTTGGGGTAGATTGAGGAAGAAAGATGGAAGGAAACATATTTGGTTGTCAGTCACTGGTTATATGCTTCAAAAAATTGATCTCCAAAATTGGTTGCCAAATCCTTACTTGATTGGAAGCAGAATTTTGATTTTCTGATAAGTATGATATTAAATATAGCATCAGGTGACCGAGTCTAAAACACGTCTTTCTTTACAGACACAATTTTCAGGCGTCCACAAGCTTCTCCGTTGAAGGGGCGTGCCTCCTTACACACCTGGAAGAAATTAGGTGCCCTTTTTATCACTCTGCTTGCTCTTCCTTGGTGACCAGACCGTGCGCTTTTGTAAAAAATGTTAAGTATAGATCACGTTCTTCGTTGGAAAAGTCACTATGGGGCTCATGATCTGACCTGTAAAAAAAGCCTTACAGAGTGGCCTGCGGCCACAGTAGATCTTTGATATTTTTGTTATTTAGCTTTATTTGACACTAAGGGCAATTTAGAAGGTGTTTTCTGGCAGCATAAAAGTATCATTCGTTGCAAGTGGCATCTCTAGAAGATTGTGCAAGGGATGTATTTGTCAGGGAATCAGACGTGAATAGCATTTAAAGCGTTTTCATTTTAAGTGTGGGCACTTAAATATTCACCCTTTGTAGGGCAAGGGGAAAGCCAGAGAAATTTGTTTAATTGTTAAAAATGTTCAATTGTGTCCAAATGGTTTGTAACAT
Organism: Chironex yamaguchii; assembly: GCA_024741275.1. Classification (NCBI taxonomy): domain Eukaryota; kingdom Metazoa; phylum Cnidaria; class Cubozoa; order Chirodropida; family Chirodropidae; genus Chironex; species Chironex yamaguchii. The sequence goes on from JANTCA010021878.1 coordinate 2,312, forward strand.
TCGCCCCCAAAGACTAAAACTGTCATTTTTGGGTTTTTTTGGGTGTTTGGCTTTCATATATGCCTGAAAAATCAGCATTTTTTTGCCGCATTGCTTTAGGCGAAGGCATTTGCGACGACATTTGCGTCGGCACTTGCGACGGCATTGCCGAATGGCGTCGCGGATTCCCAGGACTGCGTAAAAGTTAATTTCTTTATTGCACTGCTCCTAAACCTACAACTTTCCTTTGTAGATCTTTATCTATGACGGCAAAACTGCTGGCCTAAGGTTACAATTGAATTATTCTGGAGCTGATGGAAAGGCACATAAAGGAGGAGTGTATGGGGTATGTTTCATGTTTGCCAGTATAATATATATTATTTAGCTTGTGTATGGACCGTTAAACCTTAATAATATATATAATTTTCTTTTAGAATCTGCAGAACTGTTCCGAGTGACCCGTATTTTGTTTTATCTTAATATTGTAACTCTAACAATTGTCTTAAATTCACTTGTAACATCACATCATTCTACACTTATATACCTAACGGTGAAAGATTAACCTTGCCTTATTTGACTTGCCTTACTGCTCTTTCTCTCCCTTGAGCACTCTGATTACCCTCATTACCCAGATGTGCTGATGCCACTTACCATACTTGACACTGTACAATTTTATTTTAAAGAATACACTTTTATTTCAACCGGAGGCGTGACAGTGGGCTGCAAGTTCAGTGCAATTATGCATATCTGTTTGTAAGTAACTGACGGGAACAGATAACGGAGACATACGACATTAACGCGCCCGAACTATATAAGCAAGACATCAATATCATTGCTAGTGCTACTACTCTGCCACAGGAAGAACTTGAATGCTTTCTGACTGACGTCAACAATTTCCAGAATGATATTAAATTCAGGTGATCCTGTCTGACAATTCCCTCCCATTTCTCAACATTATGCTTTTCATCACCAAGAGACAATGATATGACAATGTCTGTGTACATTTAGCCCAACTACTTATGTACCACGATGAACGTAATGTACATCGTCAAGTGCACTAAATGTGACGTTTTGTAGGTAAGTTACATGTTGACTTCCATTGACAACCACATTCACACTTGTTCCATTTTTCAATTATTTAGTTTTTTTATCCATATGAATATCGTCTTTACCCTAGTCCTTCCTCCCTTTTTTCTGTCTTTTCGTAGATCTATCCTTACATCTTGTATTGGCCGTTGTCTCTGTTCTGATTGATTCTCTCTATACTGGTTTGGATCCAGCCCTCCCCTTAATATGTTAGTACTATATGTTATATACTCCACACCCTGATGCGTGACTAAGGTCTTGTAGGTCAAAAATCTGATCGTCATCTTCTTCATAAGGGTGGTTAAATTACAAGGTTTTATTTTTCATCATATTTACTAGCCCTGCGTCACTACACTTCTACAACATTTTCTGTTCGTAGCTTTCATGGCATTCAGATAGTGTGCGACTGTTGAGTTGCTCTGCTGACAAGACAGCAAAAGTTTGGGATGTCCAGACCAACACTTGTTTAGTGTAAGTGAAGTATTTTATTGCACATACTAATATTAGTCAGCAATTTAGTGTTTGCTAAATGTTTTAGAATGTTTTTTGTTAGCTGTATTTTTGCTTACATAAAGTAAAATTTTATGCTAGTTGTGATAAAATCAAAATTTTGAACAGTAGCAGGTGTTATACTGTTAATCACGTCAAGCGATGTAATTCAAGTGTATCAAAATAAGGGTTAATATACGGACTGGCTGTTGCTGGCAAGGGTTGTGTTTGTATATTGAACGTGGCGACGACATGTGTACTCATGGTATTCACTTGCTCGTCAAGGCTGCCGTTGGGAAGAGAACGGTTACCTTTTACAGCCATGTCATGTAAGCGAGAAAACACTGTCACGTGCTAATAATCAAATGGCAGTCTTATTCTAAACCTCTTCAGTGCAAATTGTGATTATTTCAGCATGTGTTGTACTAGTGAATAAAGATGTGATGTCTAGCTTATGGTATAACTTTTTCAGTTTTAAGTTGCAAATGAAATAACTTAAGAACGAAAGAGATGACCTATGAAGAAAGTCACTAACAATTAAAAGCCAATAAAGAGACATACAATATCTTAACCGGGTTTTTAATTTTGTCGAAAGGTCGCTTAGGAGCTGGAATTTTGAGTTGCGTTTTGAGTAATAGAATGTCTGTGCGGAAATAGTGTTGTCAACACTTGTCAACACGTCTTGGACGGAAAACTGTGTATGGAGACGGTAACGTTGTTTCCACTTGAGAGCGAGGCAATGGACCTGGCGACCTCGCTTGGAAAAGCGGGGTTTATTGATGAAAGCGTCACCTCTCGTGCATAGGACACTATGGCCTTCGGTTTTTTTTAAATGCTTTCTTATTGTCGAGTGGAGTGATGTGTTTAACTTTCTTATGCTTTATGTCATGTCACTGTTTATGTCTTTATAACATCCTCTTGTAAGGACGCTTGGAGCACACTATAAAATCTTAGTTAGGCGAAAAGTCGCCTGTAACATTCATTGTGTTTGTTGTAAAGACGTAATTTTTAGAATCACCCGAATGTTTTTATGTGATCGTCTATCCATGCTTGCAATTTTGTGATTTATGTATGTGGTTTTACGGTGCGTTCTTTATCATTACGGAAATGAAAGTGAAACGTTTTTGTACCATTTAACATAGACATTTTAGGACTTGAGGTGTTGAGGTATCGGGTTAACTGGGTATTTTTATGATTGAATAGTTTGAAACTATGCAAAGTGAGAAACAAAGGTAGCCATTGAACAAAGCTAGAAATTTCGATCTTGAAGTATCACCAGTTGTCGTCTTTCTCTAAGGTTAGAAATATTAACTTTGATAAGAATAATGTTTTCAGGGTGGAATTACATCGCAGAGGATCGCCGTGTCTGTGTTCTAGAAAAAGCTTTCAATTTACCGAATTTGTTGGTTCTATGTTTTTAGAGATTTCAAGTTCCCCGATAAGCTTGAAAACCAACAGCTTGGTTGTTTGTGGGCTGGTGAACATTTGCTTTCAGTGTCTCTATCAGGACAAATCACATATCTGGATATTGATGATCCATCGACACCAAAGAAGATAATTCAGGTACTTGTTAGTGTTTGTTAAATGCTTAATCTTACTTGCAATGTATACAGTATATTTGTATATTTCCCTACAACGTAGCTTTGCTTACAAGGTATGGAGTGTACCTTGGGTCTTTCTTCAATGCATGCAATGTATATTGAGTTGCCTGCAATGAATATATTGTAAGTAAACATTCACGTAGAGCAATCGAACTTAATTATTGCTGCAGATGACAGGGTATTGCAAAGCAATTTTTTATCTCTCTTCCACCTGTGTTCAAATATCCGACTGTTTACTCCATTTTACCGTCTTGGAGACCAGTGTAGAGGGAGTAAAGGTTATGAAAACTAGCCATAGTTTGCCTCCGCCTTGAATACTTTGATCAGTCGAATAACCTTTACCAACCTTCTCTGCTGATGAATCAATAAAGCAGTGATGGAAGATCAATTTTGGGAAGGCCACAATGTGTAACGATCCGTCAGTGAAAGACTGAGCTTTGGGAAAAGTGTGCCTCTACAAATGCTAACCCTACCTCTTATACTAGCTCTTGAAAAGGAAGCGTTTGTAATCCATTATCTGTCTAAAGAATAATTGACAGATGATGCCGTCGCTCTCGTATATTTGAAGTATTAACTTTAAGCGATAGTTTTGATGAAGAAGCTTAAAGATACGCTAATCAAATCATTAATTGGTTGGCAATTATTTCGTACCTGGCGCCTTATCGGGTCCAGTGGGGGACAAATCGTAACGCAGCAGGCCACAATGGATGCTAGTCATCAAGCTCTTATGCCCTATGCCAAGGCAATTAACCTTTGTTTAGGCATGATAATGTTTGTAACAACTGATTTCAACAACTTCTTCTTTGAAGGGCCATAACAAGGGAGTGGTGTCATTAGCAGTTGCGGGTGATGGATCTGCCATCTTTTCAGGCAGTTACGATGGCTTGATAAGTACGTTTTAGATCGCATAGTTTGCTACATGCTTCAAATTGTCTTGTAAATCGACAGGGCGATTCCCTCATGCTTATGTTGCAGTAGTCATCTTATGGATCCAAAGGGACCCTCCGCGAGTATTTAGCGAGTTTAAGCCAACAGATTTTGTGTTACGCTGCACGGTTCTGAAATAACTCACTTATTATTTTTATGCATTTGTAGTCACTTGTTTCTGTTAATTGTTTTGTATCTAGTTAGTGTTTCCAAATTTATGAACAATAATATACATTGCTAAAAGCTGGACAATGTAGATGGTGGTATTGTTCATCTCCAATTGAATTATTATTAACAATGTTTTGTTAATAAAGAAGAAAGGACTATTGCGTTCACCTTTGTTTATAATTTGTGATTACGTTCCGAGGAATTCTTTCAAACACAGAAATAGCTTATGTTTGATTCGTTATTGATACAAATATTTGTAAGTTGCTATCTGCGCTTTTGGAATGTGGCTTCGCAGAAATTTAAACCTCTTGAATATTAAAGTCTATTATATTCTGACCTCGAGAAGTGCTCAGTGCACTCACAAGTACTCGTCATACAATATATCAGTTTAAAGCGGGCGAAATATCACGAATGCAATATCTATGCTTCTATTAGTTCGCGACTAGTCTATTGTATAGGGGCGAATCTGTAATAACTTTACAAAGATTGTCCGCCTAAAATGAAATTGCTACACTTTGTGTATTTTTTTCTAGACTTACTTTCCTCCCAAAATGTTAGTGACTTGATAAAAGGGCTTTGCGTCGAGCGCTGGCCAAAAACTTTATTTGATTTCGAAAATAATCATCTTTTATATGTCAAGTCAATCTGCATAGAACATTAGTTGCTTTGCAACGTTTTGTAGCAAAAATGTAAATGTTAGTGACTGAAGAATGGTGCCTGTCTGTGTTTGGGTTTAGCTGGTGTAGAAGTCAGGGAACCAGTAAGCTTCATTTTCTTTGCTGAAATTTTGAAATAATGTGTATGCTAGAACTGACTCTGATTATTGATATGCATTTTGGTTAAAATTCCTTTTCGTTGTTGGTTGTAACTTCTCATACTCTGAAAACCAACAAGTGTTTGTTTCGACGTGTCGTTGTTAGGTCCATTATGTAGTTTTACAGACAGTTCTAGTACGTTTATTATAAAAGTACATTAGAGTTCTTGTGTTCAATGGAAGTTTCATTCTCTTCTTAAGTAGTATGTATAACCGTTCAAGATATGGTATGTAAGAAAATTTACAAAAAGTATGGCAATCAAAAGCATGGTAGATATTATCATTGGTTTTATCATCACAACTAATATTCCTGTAATGGTTTTGTTCTAGCATATTGGGAAGTTAGTACTATGTTAGCAAGGAATGTCGGTGGAATTCATCATAATAATATGATAAAGGATATGTCACAATCGGAAAATATCATTATGACTTGCAGTATGGATGATACGGTAAAGATCATTAATGTGCCACAGCGGGAATACCTGTAAGTATGGTGGTGCATTTTTATTCATTGTTGTTCGTGTAGTCTGATTGAGTCGATCAGGAATATCCACGTGTGTTTTGCTGTCGTCGTCCTCATTCACGTCTTGCGCAGCTCAAAAGCATGGCATCCATCCCTCTCTGATACTTTCATCCTTTTAAAAATTCTTACCCTTTTCTGAATCTTCATTTTTTTCCGAATTTACATCCTTTTCTGAATCCTTATCCCGAGTCCTTATCCTTATCCTTTTCCTTATCCCGAGTCCTTATCCTTTTCCTTATCCCGAGTCCTTATCCTTTTCCTTATTCTGAGTCCTCATCCTTCGCTGAATCCTCATTTTTTCTGATTCTTCATCCTTTATCCTTATCCTGATCCCAATTGCTGATTAAATCTCATGTGGTTAAGTCTACCGAAGTTATTTTTGGTATATTGTGTGTGCTCTTTTAAACAAGTAAGTGCATTCTGTCGTGTCCTTTATTTAGCAACCCCTGCCATATTACCTTTTTTGTGTTCTCTGGGTTAAATACTCAAAAAACCAACCTCCCAAACGCTCAAGTGACCTAACGCAGTATCAAACAAAGATACCTTTTGAACTGATGTTAGTGATGTTATTTATTTTCAACCCCGTTCTTCTAGCTCAATGTCAGTAAGTATGCCATCCCAGCCACAAGGAGTATCCGCCGGCAAAGACGGATTAGGTGTTGTTGCGTGTTTGAATGAGGTAAATTTCTGTTGTTTATTCGATAATTTCTTCTTGTTTTGTTGTGTATCTTTGTTGTTCTTTTATTACATTTTTGGTGTTGCTTTGTAATCTTTTGGTATTCCCAGTAAATTTTACCTTTTTAGGTAAATTATTGTTTAGTGCTACTAAAGTGTTGATGCTTTTTGGGGGCCTCAGTAGTATCACACATAGTTATCATTGACTGTCATTTTGGATTGTTGACTTGACGTAAGTACCTCTTGGTTACGGAAACACGTGCTAACTAAAAACGTGGTTATTGATAATGGAACTAGCCAGTACTTACGATAAGAGATAATAATATAATAAATGGTCGGAAGGAATGACGTCTTGATGAAAGAAGAAGTGACATAAGACAAACCGTAGACGGCTTACTCGATAGAAAGGCGGTTTAAAATCTGAGAAGAACAGTTCAACAGAAACGAAAATGGGGAGTTTGTATTCCTAGTCGTCTTCAAGCCAAAATTCCTCTAATAGTGTTGTCAACGTCTAGCTCATCACGTCAGCTTAAATTATGGCTCAACCCAAAGTGATGTTTCACTTTGCTAGCGTTTCCTTTCGCGCTTTTTATTTATGATAGCAACTACAGCCGCTGCAGCTGTACATTCATGTTTAGAATCCATGATGAAATAAGGAATAATGATAACTAATAGTTACGATTAGTGGCATCATCCAATTTATGGGATGAATGTAAACAGGCGTTCCTATCCGATTTATTGGATGATCTCACTATTCGTATCCAATAGAGAAGTGCTTTAGAAGGTTATAGAAGGCTATGTCTCTTATAGAGGACAGCGGCAGTCAGTTTGAGTCAGATTTTTTCGATTTGCTTTTAGGTAGTTGTGATAAGAAATACCAAAGTCGTTTATACAGTAAAGGCAGACTACAGCCCAAGTGCTATCGCTCTTCATCCCAATCAGACCATGATCGCCGTCGGATCATCGCAAGTGAGTAACCAAGACTCCTTTTTTGGTAGTAACTGTATGAATTGAAAATACCGTATGTTTAGTATGAGAACGCCCAAATGTTAGTTTTGCCATGCTTGATGATTTTCAAGTTGGAAGGTCACCAGCTGATTTGAAGTTTAGTATGAAGGATTTGGACATAGATGCTTGTAGCTTTGGTTTTTATGGTTTAGCCTTGAAAAGGTGCTTGCCCAACTTGCATTCCCAACTGTTTCAGCAACGAGAGGTTGATGGTGGCTGGGATTTAAGATCTGAGTGCATTTATAATGCTACTGTGAAGCGCTTTCACCACTGGATCAATGAATGGTGATGATAAGTTTTCCTGAAAAGTTGACGATTGAACATATTATCGTGCTCTTTCCTACTCGTGTTTGTAGAAGTCGTATTTCGGGTATACATTACAACTAATTTAGTCCAGGCGTGTGTTTATATTCCTGGAAAGTTGGGGATACATTTGTTAATCCTATAACATACACCTATAATCCTGCATTTTGCTTATCATTGCACTTTCCTAGCGGTATACGTTTATCTCTTTGAAGTTTTGAGTGTCGTAGATTTATAAACATATATTTCGGCAGAGACATCAGTTTGTAATTGTACGTTTACCAGAGTCGTTAAATGTGAAGGACTCGGATTGCATCTTTGTACTTGCGATTCTCTTGTCTTTAGTGAGAATTTGTCAACTCGATGTTTTCTGTGCTTATGTTTTGCGATGTTGTTAAGGTGCGCAGTCAAGATCCCTTGGTTTGACGTACACTAGGTTTAACATATTTCTTGGATGGTGTGATTTTGTTGTATTCCTCGTTATGACTTTTGATCGTTTCTTTTATTTTTTGGATTTCTTTTAAACTTTATGGGGTTTTTTGTCGCCTAGAATACCAAAATTCACTTGTATGAGGTCGACCAGGACGTCCTGAAAGATATGGGAACTATCGAAGCTAACGGACCCACGACATACCTTCAGTATTCTCCTGATGGGCAATATTTGGCATCATGTGACACAGCCAGAGCTCTGAAATTGTTTGATGCAAGTAACACCGATTATGAGGTATAAGTCAAGAAATGTCATCACTGTTTTCTTTGTTTTTGTAGTCTTGGACGTATCGTGAACTTGTGTTAGTTTTGCGAAATTCTATTTTATTAACTGTAGAAATTTCTTAGTCGCCCTTCTCATGTTCGTTGGACCTGAATCTTCTTTTTACTACCTTCATAAAAACACCAAGAAGCTTGATGAAGGTCGAAAGACAAAGGTCAGCCTCAAAGAACAAGTCATTCAAATGTGATGCTATAACACAAGGAACTTGACTGGTCCAGGGGGAGAAAATTGCTAATAGATTTCTTTAATCGGGATAGTTGTAAGGGATGCCATTGAGAGTTGATCAATATATTAATTTTGATACATAAAACGTCTATTATCATTCTGCAGGCTGTATCATGCTTGAGTGAGGACGAAGTAGTAGTAAAATGTGCCAAGAAGATGTCATGAATGTGTGATTTCTAATGCACAGAACTTCTGTTCCTAGTCTGTTGTCTCTACCGTCTTCAAAACAGAGTTGATAAATTTTGTTTCACAGCACCCTTGGAAAACCTGAGACTGCATGTAAATTTAAAGTAGATTATTATTAGTCAAGAGATTATTATATAGTATAGTTTAGTCCACGGATTTTGATAGTGCCTGTTTATATTCTATGCTGAACGTGAATGCTTTTCGAGTGTAGGTATACTTTCTTTTACTTGCTTACCAGGAAAAAAGTTGCTGGGTGTATCATGCTGCTAAAGTCAACTCAGTCGCCTTTTCACCAGGTTCCGCCTTCCTCGCATCATCTGGTGTAGATGGTGCAATTCACATATTCCGAATGGATAAACGTATTCATCATGTTTCAATCAAAGGTACGGTTTATCTAGTAGATAGATTTAAGAGGGAAGTCGAAGGCGATTTGTATTAGTAGAGGAGTATCAAACTATTCCCTCCACTACATGCATATCCGCAACTGCGTGTGGTCTTCTTATAGACAGTGACCAGTGTTTTCGTGGACGAACTAAAGTAGTATTGGGTTGATCGGGTAATGAACGACCAACTGGAGTTTTACTTTCAAAGATGATGTAGCGCATGCGCATCATGTTTGTTTTAACTAGTATTTTTATGTAGTGATTATAGATATGGGAGAGGATAACAGGATTTCACGTTACGTTGATAGAAAGGGCTCATGTAGCTTGTAAACTGAAATGTGGCAATGAATACTGGATTAAGCATTCCTTTATTAACAAACTACTTGGATGTGGATCATTGTGTATTTTTGCAGTGAGAATGATGGGTGTTTTGCCTGTTAGACATACTTGAAAAAAATGCCTTTATAGAGTTTACGTCAAATCGGTTAATCATCAAACTAAGTAGTAGCTGTGTCTTATTATATTTTCATCGGTTCTTTTGCTTTTGTCTTGTAGCTGCCCATTCGCCGTCCGGTAATGTCACCAGTTTGGCATGGATTGACGATAATCGCCTTGCTTCATCAGGGCAGCAAGATTGTTCTATCAAAGTCTGGGAAATCTCAGATTAGCAAGGGTACCTTTTATGGTGGTTTCCTTTGTGCAACTCTTAAATGAACTGGATAAAATTATCCCTCCATAGAAAATCACTTTCTTAAATGAACCTTACCGCTGTTTTTTTGTAACTATATGCTTACTTTCTCAATGTTTGTACGCACATGATCACGAAAATTTTTGACCTTCAATAGTTCTTGACGTTTGGTTTTATTGTGTCTGATGCTCTGTTATGTCTGAAGCCAGTCAGTATGACCCGATGCAATTGACGGACAGTGTAAGAATCAATACATCGATATACACTTACCACCTTTTCGGATTATCTCTGCAACAACTTCAGGGCAAGAGGCTTTCTCTTCCAATTTTCTTATGTAATTCTTTCAGCTGATCACTCAGACTCTTTCCACAGTGCAGTCCAGAGGACCGTCCCGTCTCATTGACGGAACTCCTAAACGAGGTCTTGCATTTTGCGTCTCCTGTATTTCAAAGGGTTGACATGTCACTAGCTGCGAGACGTTTTGGGACCAGAGAGATCATTACACCCCAGTGCTTTAGAGCAACTTTCCTCCACGTTTAAAATGCCAGAAAAAAACGCACTTAATGAGTATGTGTAGGGATGGTTTGTACAGTTATTTCGTTAGGTAGTTTTCGTTAGTTGGCGATCGTGACATACAAATTCCAGTAGTGTATCCTCTGACAAAGAAATCTCTTTACAACTTAAGATATTTCTCTAAGCCTATATTCCATCAAAACTTAATTACATGCATCTTAAACGAAAGTTATAAAATTCCTGGAAAGCAACTGCTTATATAGGTATGCGAAGTCCACCTTGAAGCCAGTAGAACTCTCCAGAACAGTGTAGAATGCTAAAGAACACAGTAGAATATTCTAGAAGTTTTTAGAACACAATAGAATCAAATGGAACTTCCTAGAAGCTTCATGTAAATATTGTATCAGTATTGTTCCTGTAGCACAGGGAAGGTTTCTAGAAGATTCTAAGTATATATATCACTTTCTAGTAGGTTCTAGGCGTACATTTTCTAGAAGGTTCTAGACGTCCATATCAGTTTTTAGTACTTGTAAGTTTTATTTCATTTTCTGTTGACACCAATAGCTCGTTCGTTTGACAGAAATAGTTCTGTTTTCTTGTGTACACTCAATTTCTGCCATGAATACGTTTTTGCGATGGAGTGGAAGCGCATTTATTTTAGTTCACTACTTGTTAGGACTTTGATTTGATAATATGAGAATATATTGGCAATTTCCCTTTGATATGAAATAGCAGTGCAACCATCAAGTAAACTATTAAAGTCCATAAACAAGAGGGGGGGGGGCATTTTTGGGAAGAGTGATACGTCTTGTGCACGCGAGTTAATGGGTACTGGCGAAAGAAATGTAACGGTTGTTTCAGATATTAACCTCAAACAACGCTATGAAGGTAAAAAAGGACAAGTAGAACAATTTTTAATCATTTTCAAAACGGGGAAATAAGCAAGTCGTAATCATAAATCACGTACATACATTAATAGGTATGTGTTGCTACGTAAACCTTGCTAGAGAAGTAATTTTGATAATCTTTGCTGCTAAATATACCAAACTGATCAGTCGTGTTTTGCTTTTCCTCCAAAATTCATCTGCAACGTCAAGAAAAGAGCTGATCTAATTCTTCTTGTTATTCTTATGTATTAAATTCTTATTCTTTTTAAATTCTTTGCCTGATTTATTCTTGTAGATTCATTATTGCTCGAGAATATCCTTCTACTCTTCTCGAGGTTTCAAAATATAGTTTCTTGATTATTCTTGTAGCTTTGATTGTGTGTATGGATACCAGATTTCACAAGAAGCTCCTTCAATTCCCCCCAGGTCCCTACGTGCATCCGTCTGTACACCTACACGCATTCATTAATGCACCCTGATGAATCCATTTGTGAATAACATGCAGTCTTTTTAGCCCCCATTTGATCATTTCTAAGAATCTTCGTGGTTGGTCGCTGGTTTTCCCAGCTCTGGGAACTCTGATCTTATCTTGCCTGTTTCTACGTCCTTAGAATTTATAATAATACAATTATGAGGCTGTATAAGTGTTCTTATAATTAGGAAAATATAACGTGCACAGTGTGGTGTTGGAAATCAAAAGTATGGTATTGGAAATATAATACTGTGGTGTTGAAAAAATACATGTTTCGTTTTTATATCGTACAACCAGTGTCCAGCCAGGCTATCAAAATTGCTCTTTGTCGCTTACTGGCTGCAAAGCCTCATTCGGCCGATGTTGAGAGGCTCATTAGTACTTATAACAAGTTAAAAACTATGGACAGATCATCATTTTCGGCAACCACTTTGAAAGACTACCTCTTTATTGCTCAAAACATGGGTGATACTGCCGACTTTGACGCTTGCGGGGCTGCTTATAAATGGCTAACTGACAAAAACAGACGTGTTCGCAAACGTGAAATATAAAGAGCAAGAATGGTTTCGAGTGGTCTTCAAAGATGCAAAGGATATCAAACAAACAGAAAAGAGTATTATAAACAGAAAAAGTAAATTTTCTTTTTAGAGACTCAATGATGTTACTTTGTTTTTGGTGACTGAAGACAAAGAATGTCAGTTAAATTTTGTTTAAAGTTTTATTTAAATGTTGTTTGATAAATATACCATAAGGCGTTTTTATTAATAAAAAAGTGTGATGTTGGAAATTTTTCTTAAATTAGGCCCTGACCTTTACATAGAAGAGTGACCCAGCTGCAAATTTTCTACCTAAATGATCTTAGTCACGGGACAAAATTAGAAGTAAAAAGTATATGGCTGGTTCTCGTCTTCTTCTGCTACATAATTTACACTCAACATCCTTGTGCACAGGAATGCAGCTTTGAAAGAGCCATTCTTTTAATCTTTTTGGGAAAACGAGAACGTTAAACTAAGAACGTAAGAAAGCTCAGTTGAAGACGTCCCCCTAAGTCTAGGTTCATTGGTTACATATTCATTTAATAACACTTTAGCCAAAAGCACTGTTTTGCAAAACAGGAATTGAAAACAGCTAACCCACAGGAGACGTTAGCACGCCTTTGGTAGTTAATGCCAAGATGCAAAGTTTCGTATTTATAGCTAACAATTGTTAACAGAGTTTATGAAAATGTTCACTTTGCAGAAAAAGTGGGAGACAATTGCCCCCTTGCCTCCCCAGCGACTACGGCCCTGAGTACATTCTTAAAATGTACCTTATGATCTTAACAGGTAATTTGTAAGGTGCAAGGTTTTGTGGAGTTGCATTTTTTCGGGAAAAGCCCAGGTAAAGTCGTTAATATTTGATGTTCAAAACCGTAAAAGGGCAAAAAATTGATTGTTTGGCCACAAAATTCCCAAAGAAGATGGAAATTTCTAAGCGTGACAACACTGGTCTTTATACTCATAACTTAACTTCTGTTCTTAATGCAAGACCACCTTGTCGACTTCTATATGGAATCAACACTGATACTTTACAACGCAGTTCTTAAACTTGAGTTATTATAAATCTGCCATCTTGATGGAACCTCTTGTTGGTAATTTCACTCTCGTTAGGAGCTGTGTTGTCTACTATTCCATGTGACATCTCTTAAACATGTGTGCTATCTTGGTTCCATAAAGGTCTTAGAAATGCAAAAACGTGGTACCTATGTAGCACTGGATGTTAAAAGATTTATATTAAAGCTGATGCCTTATCGAAGGAATGAAAATTGAGGACATTTGTATATATTACATCATTTAGGTATTCAAGCATCGTAAATGTAATCAGGACCTTTTGAAATTTGGCAGAGATATTTTGACCTAAACTCAGTTTACAATGCTGGCTGTTGAGCAGGCCTAGCCCCCAAGCATTGTGCGTTTAATCAGTCAATGTGAGTGCAACAAACAACAATTTAATAATTATGGGTAAGAAACCGATGTCCCGGAATGTCATGGAGAGGAGGAAGAAGCGTAAGGAGTCTCATAGTACCATCAATAATCCATTTGAGATTCGGATTAATCGTGATAAGACCAATGTTATAGGGAGGAAATCGAAAGTGGAGAAGGGGAAGCCTGGTATTTCACGATCCAGAGCTATCAAGAAGGTATGCTGTGCATATGCAAATATATTGTGCATATCCAAGTATAATAACATTGCCTGATCTTGTGCATTTTTATAGGAGGCACTCCATTACCTGAGGAGGCACGACCTATAATGGTACCAAATTATTCACTCTGCTAGATAAAAAGACAATACAGCTTTGTCTAATCATTATCTTTAGCAAACATTGTACAATGTTAGCGAAAGATAATGATTAGACAAATTGTCAGGGTCTTCGTCATCGCCACCATCATCCACAGACACCCCCATGGGCAGCAGGAGCAGTGTTGGCAACTTGAAGTTGTACAACACCTTGTTGTTTGACTGTTTTATAACTTGGTATTATGGGTTTAATTCATTATAAATAAGAGAGAAGTTTTTGTCAAGTATGTATATATACAAAGTCATTAATTAATATAAAATGTAGTATTACCAGATACAATCAAAGTTTTGTTTAATTTCATATAATTTAAAAATTTTGCTACATACAACACAAAACGACAAAAGTTGAGTACAATTTAATATAACAAGCCAAACTAAATAACTAATACAAAGCAAATACTAAAGAAGAAAGAGCAAAGGAATTGATAGTAGGGAAATTTCTAAAGGAGGGACTCTCAGCAGCTAGGCTAATCAAAAGCGTAATTAGTACTATTACTTGCATTAATTTTGTACCATGGTGCAATTATCATGGTAATGGTATCAGTTAAGTTGTATGCTTTACTGACTGATGCAGCTATCTGAAATTCCAAACTTCAACTGCATATTTATTTACAAGTGATTTACATGTTTACAACAGCATTGGGGACATCTGTTAATGACAGCTTCCTGGATTTGATGACTGTTTCCATTTTGGGACCATATGATTCAACGTCTTGCTAATAAGGTTATGAAAATTTAGAGGGAGATTTTTCTTTCATGCCATTGAGGTTTTCAGACTTAAACTTTAAAGTTGTTGTGAAAAATTGAATGGCAAGTTCTTATCTGTCTGCAGTGTAACTACTGTTATTACCCTCAATTAACCTTAAATATACCCTCAAATCCTGTAATAAGCAAATGGTTATTAAAGTGTGATGATTTGAGATGAAGCCCTCTGAAAGCACCCAGCAACTTCAGCTTTTTAGCCCTGATTTTTGAAGATACAGGTCACAGGGAGACATGAATGGAATTCATAATGCAATGATTCCTCTGAAAGACTCCCTTAATCCACATTATTAGTTTTATGTGTGTTCATTATAGTCTTGTCTGTAACTTAAGTGATAGCATGTTTAAACTGCACAGCAAAATGGGCTCCACAATACCATGTCAAACCAGCTACTCTTTGTTCTAGAAAATAGTTATGCATTTTGTAAAACATATTTATGATCTGAGGCATATGAAGTTGATATCCTGTTTATGGATGCTCCTTGAACAGTGTTTTACAAATTGTGTGAAGCAAATCATGTGAAAGTGTAAATTTTGAGTATAGGTTGATTGTTATAATTAAATGGTGGTTCAGTGTGAGAATTGCATGTACTAATAGGATGCATGGTAAATCTTTTCATTATGTTTGTAACTTTCTTTGTGGATTATTTACACTCACGGGAAGATATTTTGGTGTGGTGGATTGGATAGCAACTCTTTTATTTTAAAATTATGAAATTTAACTAGGTTATGTACCAATGTAACTGTTGTTGTGCATTTGAATTCATCATGCTCAGAATAATGTTTAATTTTTGTTATCATGTTTCTGGTTTCAGAGAAAAAGAACACTTTTGCAAGAGTATAAGGTGAAAGACAAAGTAAGAGGCATCATGTATATTCTGCTTATGTATCTCTTCTTGATCATCTTCTGCTAATTTGTCATGAATTACCAAATGAACCAAACTTTGTTCTTCAAAACCTCACTTGCCAAAATGCATTACCATGCCCTTTCACTTTAGTGTTCAATTACATAATCTATAATCTGTTTAGTAACTTGAAATTGCACAGATAATGCTGATTATCAGTTTTAAGCAACCACATTATCTTTTGTTTCAAAGTGTTTGTTCCTTTAGTTGATATTATGTGTCAAAGGTTGTAACAATGGAATTAAGGTTTTCACAATGAAAGTAAAAATAGAGAAGAGGAATTTTGAAAATTTAGAAAACAACAATACAGCTTATGTGAGGCCTGCTGAGGGATTACCATTGTAAATGCAGAAAAAGTCGAAAAGATCTGATGGCTTATAGGTGCACATTTATACTTTCATGAGAGAGAGCTGTTAAAGGTGTCATGAAGAAAAACAGTGAAGGAATAAAAAAATGGTTTTTGCATATTCAAAGAAGAAAATAAAGAAGGAAACACCCAATTATTGAATTAGGCGGAGAGGTAAGGTGGAGAACAATGATGCAAAGATTGCTCTAAGGAAGGAAGATGCAACAAAAAGAAAACATATTTGAAAACAAAATTGTTTGAACCAAAGAAAGGTGGTAGAAAGAAAGCAAGCTACTGTGGTGGGGATTGTTTCAGGGACTTCCTAGAGGGTGGCAATCTTGTCATATTTTGCTTGTTTTTCTCTTTCAAAGTACATATGTCCAAATCATTGCAAACGTATGTTTTCCAATGCCTTTGGTGGAATTTCTGACTACTATTTATACTTTGTCATAGGCAAATACTTTTCTTGACAGAAGATTTGGGGAATTTGATGAAGAGATGCC
>JANTCA010021889.1:0-23638 GCA_024741275.1 Chironex yamaguchii
TACATACATGCATACATATCAGTTGAATGTTAAGTTTTCATTATACAAACTTTATACATTTCCTAGCTGTTGACTGCCACTAAGGACAATGATAGTATTTGATAGCAGATATGCTGCAACATCCAAATATTAATTGATTAATCATACCACGACGTAATATATTCCAAAATCATGTCAAATATTTTATTATCTCATACACAGACTGCAGACTTGTTACAAATATATAGCTATGCATTTGTACTTGAAGTCTACCAATTGCATTTGGTAATTCCAGTGTGAAATTATAGTCAAGCTTAATATTCAATACCGAATTCACGTTCGATTAAATACGCTGAGAGGACGGTTTTGATAGAAACAAATTGATTTCGGGCCTAAAAAGAGCAGCGTAAGACTACAAAAATACCGAAAAAGTAAGCAATGCTTTACATACCAAACATTTCAGGTGGCAGATTATGACATCCGGCAAACTATAAGACGATTAAATCTTTCAAGGTATTTCAATTATTCTGTTTCAGAAATACTTTTCTGTTAATGTGTCGCTATGAGAACACCATAGAAGCATATGTATGACAACCAGTGACGATTTATATCTAGTAAAGTATTAAGTCCTCTGTTCTGAGAAAGTTTATTTTCTATTGCTCCTATGAGCTCTGAAATACTATGATGTAAATGAAAACATTCTTCAAGACTTTAGTCTTACGATCGAGCAGCATGAGCACTTCCTGCTAATTCTTTTATTGTGATGTTATTGAAAATAGATTGAAAGAGGCCACAACAAAATTTACGTTAGTTGTAAAGTGTATGCCCATTTACAAGATAGGTCTGTAGTAAATATGAAAGATTTCCCTACGGTTAAAATTTCCGCAGGAAGAAAAGCTATGTTGGACAGGATTGTGCACGTTTTTGTTTGAGGTTGACGAGGAATAAGGCATTATGAATGATAATTACAAGCATGATGTAACGTATTTCATTCTTAAGAAGATATGGGACATTGTTTTTGAGTTCAAGCTACCTGAGTTAGAGGTGAACCAAATTTTTTTATGTTAAGCATCAACATGGAATCTTTGAGGATTTCTTTGACCATTTGTACATTTTCACAATACCGGCAAAGCGTTAGAGAAAATGAATTAGTTGTGTTTACAGCTGTGCAATCAGAGTGGTGAATCTGAGCGACAATGTGACCTCTAAGACAAGCCCGCAAAACTGGAGGGCAAAGCAGTTTTCATATTGTCAAGGAGATGTGAATGTCCATAGGCAAAAAGGTACCGTAAATAAGGATCAGCTTTGGGACATTTTCAAAAGTTTACGTTTAATGCGAAGACTGAAATCAAATCAAGATAAGGTTCTTTTGTTTGCGACAGCATCACTAGGAGGTTGCCTTTTTCATGCAAGAGGGATCTCCTTGGCTTTCTAACGAATAACTGGGACATGCACAGGTACAACGCTCCCAAGCCTTACATCGATGGTATGTATAACAGGTTTTTGTGCATGAAAAGCAAAAGACGAGGCAAACTTTCCCGATGAATGACGAAGATCTTCTGAGGTCGTGGAATATCGCTTATATCCAAAAGTGATGAGTTGTTTTACTGTTGAAAAATTATTTGAAAGCATCTTTGTCATTTACTTTCTTGGGATCAGCTACTTTTAAATTCGCCATTCCGTCAACTCACGAAACAGAAACAAGTAACAAGAGCAAGGCTTATAGGCTATTGATTTCCAACCTATAGTTTGTCGTCAAGTTTCGTAAATCAAAGGTCAAACACCTTTGACTTTTTTGATGGTCGGGGATGACTGCCGGTGATCCCATGTAGTTCTGAAATGTCATAAGCGATCGGGAATTGTCGTAAGGCCTCGGGAAACTCTATCGGTGATAGCTACCAATGAATTGCTATATATGAAAGCATGCCTTAAGAAGTAGCTCAACTCTCTCCCAAAATTCAGAACTCTAGAAGCAAAGCTTCATTACATGTTGTAATCTTACATATCCTATCTAGCACCCATAGTGGTATCTGTTAATAAAAGGTAGGTTAACTAAACGAGACTTTGAACTTTGTAATGAAAAGTATGTCAGTACTTCAACGAATGTCAAGAACTTATACTTTTATATATTACTGAATATGAAAGCTTGTGTATGTTTTGTTGTCTGTCCTTTTAACTCTCTAGTATGTGACGTCAGTTTAATGGATTAATCCAAGTTATTTGTATGACAGTCATCAGTACACTTAAAAAGAAGACTAAATCTAAAGCTGAGAAACGTTTAACGTTACCATTAAATGTGATCAACTTTTAATAATACAATTCCGTATGGCATGCACGACCTGACATGAATAAAATACTTTTATAACGACATGGAAGGTGTCCGCAATCGAACTGCTGTACATTTCATGTTTTTTAGCCGTTCCTATCTTTGAATCGCATACTCGGGACTGCACCTCAAAGTGCTTTGGACAATTAAAACCCACAATAATTTTGCAACCAAATATTCCTTTGCGATCGTATGTTTCTTTTAAACATATTGCAACCATTAATGTTTAGACAAGAGATAGACAATGAGCTCTGTATTTTATCTTAGTAAATTCCAGATCGAGGTCTTAATAAAATTTTACAAGATTTGAAATAAATTCCTTTCAGAAGGAGATCTATCTGTCACAGTAGGAAAAAGCAGGTGTATTTGTGTAGCGTGGTAGTTCCCTAGCTACAGTACATCCATGCTTATCTCTCGTTATCTTGCTGACGCTTAACTGAACTGCGTAAAGCAAGGCGATGGGCAATATTTGTTTGAATTGCCTAATTAAATCAATGTGGTTTTGCTCTCTTTGTAAAATATAGCATCGATCTAAATCCAGATGTGGTGGGTATTTAGTGTGATTTTCTGAGATTACTAAAAACATATTTTGAAATAGAAGTCTTACCTTAAAAACCAAATTTCTAACCAGAACCAAATTTCTAAACAGGTAATTCATTACAAAGAAAAAACAAAATTTCGAAATTACAGTAGAAGTGATTGGGTTCCTTCCTTGCAAAATTTGCGGTATTAACCAGGAAAATTCCGTTGTTCTCTCATCATCGAAATATGAAGTGCACAAATGAACTCAGAACAAAGAAAAATCTTTGGGGTGGAAACTTAATATGCTTTTTAAAAAGTTGTTCTTCATCCAACCTTAGGGCGAATGGAATACTGAGATGCTTTCGGGATTCATATACAATCACTTTCTACGTGAAGTCAATTTAAAACCTAAGTGACAAATCGGTAAAAATAAATTAACCAATGGATGAACGTATTATGGATGAACGTTGATGTTGCATTAAAACTGTAAAATCTAGAAGTTTGAACCAAAATAGTCATACTTCTATTACATTTGCGTAAAACAAATTACGTTGCCCGAAAATGTGTCTTAGATGGGAAGCTCAACTGCGGGATCCCTCGTTGCTATTTGGAGTAAAAGACCCAATCTCGACAGTTTCAGTTTGACGTCAGTGACTTTGAAATCGATGAAAGTTTAAAGATCGCGGCATTGCAAAAGTGTCGAGTTCCAAAACACACACGATTATGGGAACCAGACAAGTATTCAGTGTAAGATAAATTAGTTCTAATACTGGTCATTAACACTTTGAAAGAATTTTTCGACAAAACATGCTTTCTTCTAATACATTTTTAAAGGGTAACTGACACAAATAAAACATTGTCACCGTCTCATGTACTTTGGGAAAGACTTAGGCAAGATTTGAAAGGATAACTTTTGTCTTTGGTCTCAAACCTAACTGATCAGGGGAAAGAAGTCCTTTAATGTAGGCATAAAAGCAAAATAAGGCACGATAAACCATTGACAGTTTGCCTTTACTGGCACTTTTAATCAAGTTGACTTTACTGGAAGGGTATATGAAAAAGAGAGCTTACTGCAACATTTTTGAAGCAAACACAAAGATTTGGCAACCAAATAAGCATGCAACAGAGGAAACCTGGGAGCACCTTGGGGTTTTCCTAAACAATAATTTTGTCTGGCCACGTCCTGTACACTATTGTTACAAATTATATTTCATTTCTGTGTGAATTTTATCAAGCGCGTTTTCGAACGTAGAGGGTACTGGGCCCTATTCTTTCCTTGATTAATCACACAAAGATGGAGCAAAGAACTCATAATCCAGACATCTTATCTATATTACCTATGTTTCCTAGGATACAAGATTTACTTGCAAGCCAAAAATAGCGACGTTTTCTTTTCAACAGAAGACCTGGAATTGATTGGCCAATTTACACTAACAAGTTAGATAAACCTGGACTCCCATCGTCTAATACCATATTTGACTGTTATGTTGACTTTGTGAATAATACACTAGGGACTAGAAGCACTCTAAGAGCGCAAACTTCTGCCAAGCCAATGGTTTCAAGTGGGATTCCCAGTTTCTCAAAATTCAAATGACCTGGAGTAATAAACGTCATGGTAACAAGGTCTTCCCCACGATGATGCCCTCATGACTTGTGCTTTAATGAATAGATCATAACCAAATATGTCCTGTTCTAATAGGCGCCATAGCACCTGGGTTATCCCCACTAAGACTTCTGCACTAGCTGTAGTTTCATGAAGGCATCATTACCGAAAATTTTAAATTGATCCAGATTCCTGTATATTATACGCAGCATCGCCAAAATAATCAGCTAGAGCTGGTCAGGATACCAACAAAAGGTGAAATTTTCTGAACAACTTTTTAAGGGTTTTTTTCAAACTACCAAAGCAGCAAACAAATCCTGCTGATAGCATAACCTCCTTGGCGGAGTTAATCATAAGAGACCATATATGCTTTCACAGAATTGTTCGGTAGCTGTCTAAGTCTGAATATTAGTGATAATCCTGTTTTGCAGTCTGAGAATAAAAACCTCATACATAGTAGAATCCATTAACTCTTATTCGTAACTTTATTGATGATAAATTTTGTCTTTTTGTTATACAGGACGATTTCTTCAGGGGAATGGGGTCAGTTGTGAAACTAATCAACCAAAAGTTGTCACACATAGTGAATCTACTGGATAAAAAATAAAAAGTAAGGGCTGTAATCTTACCGCACTTTTGGAGAAGAAAACGGTCCAAAGGTGAATTATCCATTTATAGAGTCGAACTTACGCAATGGACAAAATGACAGTATGAATTCTCTTGACATAAAGTTATTCTGTCTAAAACCACATATTACCATGTTATATTTAATCGTGAACGTGTGAAATTGCCGAACAAATTCTCCTTGAAATGAAGTAGATTTACGTCTTTGTTTAAGATATTACTTGTTTCCTGAGCTGCTGCTTCCTTGAAGGCGAATCGCTCTGCAGTGATTCCTTTTCAAACGTTTGTCAAAGCAGCCAAAGAATGATTTTACTAGCTACATACAATAAAGTATTGGTCGAAAACTATACCGTGTTTTTTAAGCCGTAACATTATGATATCTTCCTTAAGCCATGCCATCATGGATACCTAAGTTCGTGCTTGGGAGTATTTGTTGATAGAGATTATTAGCCTTTGCCATCACACCAAATCCATGGAATCGAGACTGAGCTATTGTTTTGTAATTCGTTGAAAGTGACCGCCATAAATTATTCAAGGAGCTTATCAAACACAGAGAAGTTTTTATTCTTCAAAATTGATCATACAGTGTCAGCCTCAGGGATAAAAGGCGAAAGCTTTTAAGTAAATCTGTTTAAGTGCCAGGCAATGTCACTGAGTTACGTCAAACATGTTTTCATTTTGGCTCGAAGACTTCAATCTTCTCCAGGTTTAGTTTCCTATCAAAATATTGTTAAGTGCAGATTAAAACTTGATTTAAACGCTTCATATATACCATGTTATGTGATGTAACTTTACCAAAACTAGCCATAAAATCATTTATAATGTTTAAAAGGTAAATTCGGAAAACTAGCCTAAAAAGTATTCATTAATTGATCAGGATACAAAAAAATTGCAGACCTGTTTCTCAAAACAAATTATTCAAAGATTAATACTCATATAATAAGAGTTGTGTGCTGTAATTAGCTTAACACTACTTGCAAGTGTGTCTTGAACAACACAAGATTATTGCTGTAGTTTATGTTAATCAAAATTCTTAATATTCGAATCATTTGATCCCCTCAAGACAACCAAACATTGTCAGACTCGTGTCAACAGGTGCTACTGGATACAACGTTCCAATTATGACAAGCAAAAGCAGTTTAGAAGTGCATGAATGTGTAGAGTATAATCTGCAAGTTTCAACCCCTCCAATCAACACCAACAAACACATTTCTATACATTCTCATTTCTTCCAATACCAGAACTTCTTTTCGAGAAAATACCTTGACTGCCATTTTGGCTGGACCTATAGCACGGAAAACATGGAAGCCATAAAGTTTAAAAAGGTGAACAATACAGTTTGCGAGCAACTGGTTGTCTGGTAAGAAAATTACATGGCGACGTAAGAAGGGAGTATCTTTCTTACCTTTTTTGGCTCTGAAAAGCTCCAGAATGCTTGATTTAATTGACTAACAAACTTAATTTTCGTCCTGTATCAGCGTAGCAGACCACGCATTTTGTTCTTCGGTTCTTCAGTACAGTTGTTTACTAGAACTGCTTTTGCCACATGCTTCGTAAGCACTCACTACGAGGGAAACGAACAGAGAATGTAGGTCTGAGCTCCTCTTAATGACAATTTAAGGTTTACTAGAGGGAAACAAAATTGAGTTGTGGGTGATGAAAGGACTTGATAAAAAAGTAGACAATAACAACCAAGTTAAAGAGCAGCTGCAAACTGAAAACAATGACTGACCCACTCGTAATTGGAGATTTCATCATCACTTGACACAAAAGACATGGTTATACTATCAACAAATATTCTGTAAGCCTGTGCGACGGAGCAAAAACAATGCAAAGAACAAGTGTTGAACTTAGGTGAGCTTGTTGGACGCCATTGTATAAAACAAATTCATTCAAGGAAGCAAAGGAAAACATTGAACGGCAATCATCCACGGTATTTTTAGCGCCTTCTTAAGCAGACCAGTCGTCAAAGTCATTCATTTGACATTGAATGCTATAGAGAAAAATTCGTTCTCGTATCACCATCATTGGATATAACTGGGGCAAACATGAACCCTGGGCACTAGAGTATGTTGCTAGCTTTAACAAGATGACTACAATTTTTTGTGGGATCTTCTGATGGTAAGAAACTTGCCAGTAACGTAAATTAATATGCCAATTATCTTAACCGTAAATTTTATTTCTCGTAAGAAGAGGTTTTTCGATAGCTAGTTAAGAGCAACAGTATTCAGAGTACGAGAAGAGTATGGATAATGACCAAATCGATATAACAAGAATCTAAGAGTTGTTAGAACTACTAGATTTGTTCTGTTGACAGAAAGAATTCGTGTTTCTTTCACTAATCATACTGCGCCTTTTGATTTCCATGAAATTTTGAATATGCGTCTACCCATTTAGCCGTCACAAGGTCTCTGTCCTGCGATTGGGTGACATAACTACCAATGCAAGCAAGCTTCGATTCGATGACATTGAAAAAGGAAGTTGACGAAATGTTGTTTAACTTGATTACATTACGGAAGCTAAGTGACTTACTACTAAAGCATTTTCCTAGTACACAGAAATCTCTGAAGACAACTGTGGTGATCAAAAGTTTTGTCACCAGAGTTTGTTTATTGTCTTCAATTCGAGAGTAGCTCAAAACAATCATACATCCTGTGAATTAAGCATTAAAAAGTGCACAAACTACATTTAATTGAGAATTTTACAGTAGCATTTTACCAAAATAGTGAGCACAGTACAATCTTTATATCCAATGAAATGTATCATTCAGACTTTACAATGGTTTTCATGGTACAACTATAATTTTCTATGAGATTTTGAAAATCTGAAATCCAAATTCTGATTCCAAAGTTGGATCCTATTTTGCTTGAAATGTACTGCATGTTAGGAACAAGGACATTCAAAGCTCAATTGTCACATTCTGATAATTTCCAGGGGCGGATCCAGATTGTTGCTACAGTTGCAGCTGAAAATGTCATAACATAAGCAAAATATTTTTCTAAGGTGTTTCCCTAACTGGGAAAATTGTAGTGGTAAAAGTTCTCGTCATCTTCTACAATATCAATCCCATTTACCCACAACGCGCTTTTCTATTTTAATTCACCGGGTGAATTTAGGTTATATATATGACGCTTTGCTATCAGCTAGTAACTGATTATCCGGTCGGGCTAACATTGCGGACCCCTGAAGAACGCTCTCAACTTACACAAGAGCCAACGAATAACAATTTCGGAGACTTGAAAAAATGGTGGGAGAATTAGTCTGTTTGAAATTATGGGTTATTGAGGGTTGCAAGTCAATCAAAAAATGTCCTGACAGTTGCAAGTCAATCAAAAAATACTATTGGGGTTGTAAGCCGATACGAAGGGATAAAGTGGTATCACTACCCCTTGACACCACTTTTCTCGTTGCTAAGTGGTGGAAAACAAAATTCGTGTTCTAAAGAATTCGAATTTGTTCTTATGGAATGTGATCAATTACTATTATATTTTCCAGAATCGATGCAATATATCAGTTAAATCAGGTTTGATTTAGCTACATTCGATGCTAGTTTTGAAAAATATATATATTACAAGTCCTAGACTTGGACTGTCATGTGCATGGCTTTGCTTTAAAAACTTTGCCACATTCATTTTTTCTCTGCCAATGGTAGAGAAGCCCTAACATTTAGATCATTTGCCGGTCATTAAAAAGTTATTGGTCTATTACCCTACTATGTAATTTGAAATGTGGTGGTTTGTGGAGGGTTTTGTGTAAACGAGAGTGAGCTTATTGAAGCTCTTGGAACGACCATCTGCTTTCCGGGCAGAATGCTCTGACCATTGATCTACTGGGGTGTTGTATCGCAGTTGTGAACTTTTTGTTGTAATTATCAGCCGATTGCGGTACTACAAGTCTCAGGATATGATCTATCGCAACGTTTTGTTTACTCTAAAATAGTGGGACGAACTTGCTGAATGACTCTTAGGATACTAGATAAAAGTCATGAACTGTATACTAATAAATGGGTGTGGCCCTGATTTTGGGTCCTCTCTACACAATGTCCCCTTTTCTTAGCAATTTTGCAACGGTCAGATTTTGTGCTTGCAACGCCCCTAATTTTTTTCTTGTTTAGCTAGTTGTCTCTCAAATATGTATTATGTTACAACGTGTCCTTTGAAAAAGCACAGTCTAAGCTTTTGTAACCTTAGGGAGGGTAAAATTTTCATCTCAAATTTTTACTTGTAAAACCCGGGTTTTTGAATATGGTTGATCGTTGATTATAAATATAATTTTATGGCAGGAAACAAGATAATGTAAGTTTAATAAAGGCACGCAACTTATTTAATTATTTGTTATTCAACATATTAAGACTACATACAGGTAACCAGATCATTTTGTTTATTGACATGGGGTATTGAATGTATTATTGTTCTGTAAGTTAGGAACGAACTGTTTGGAAACATGAGAAACCCTGCACAGTGTGGAAAGGCTCATTTTTGTCCATGTTAAGTCATGGCACGTTCAAATTGGGTTTGTTTTCATATGAGTACGCTCAAACATGCTTTCGCAGTTTTCAGCTGCGATTTGGGAGAAAATATTTTAACAACATTTTGACTGCTTGCTAATGCTGATTGCTCTACTGATACACATATCAGACAGTGCGGTACTTACCTGAATCACCTTGATCCTCAAAATTAGACTCTGCAGTGACGACCTACAAGTCGTTTTGGTAACCATGGAAGTCACGTGGAAATTTGTTCAGATCCCCACCTCGAGGAACGTCTACAGACCTAAATTCTAACAATCGATGTTTTCCAAACCTTCCAAGCAATAGGTCGGGTCTGGTGGATGTTTGAAGATATCATGTCTTTGAGTTGTAAGCTTTTACTGAACTACATTTCAAGAGATCATTCTCCCATCCTCTGGCTACTAGAAATGAGATTGTTGAACTATTTATGCCTCTATGTGCGGACGTCAGTGGTAACATGGCTCGAGTTGGTCTTGGATATGTTGCTTATATGATTGCTGTGCTGCAGAGAGTGGATGATTTCTTTTACTTTTCTGGTTGAGGCGTTGATCTCCTTTCTTGTTTTGCCAGTCAAAAGTGTAAGCACTTGTCCGGAAGTGCTCAGTTATCTCTTATGTTGTCACCTCCCTCTACAGCTCTCCTGTGCTCTTGTTCTCTCTGCCCTAAAATTCTTTTGGATTCTCCAGTATGGGAGGCAGGACAGTCTTGACATTGTAGCTTGTACACTGTATCATTCCTTTCAGTGATCGGCACCAGGTCCTTTGATTTTGACAGCATTGTTCGTAAGGTGGAATCTGTGTCAAAGTAGCATTGGAAGCTGTGGTGTCCGAGAATTTTCTTGATATTTTCACGGGTATTCTTGATGTAGGGGAGGCAAATCCGTTTCAATTGTTCTTTTTCTTCTTTTTGTTTGGGTCCTGCTTAGAGTCCTCTGGATGTCGGTAAATTGATATCCAGTGGAAAGGAGAGCATCCTTCAGGTGCTTTTCCTCTTTCCTTAGGTCGGCAGGATTCGATATGATGTTTCTTGGACTTCCAAAAAGAGTAGTCATGATACTTTTGCGAGCTGTGGCTGGATGGTGGGATGTGTTGTTGAGGTACTGGTCTATGTGGGTTGGTTTTCTATAGATATTACCTATCTCTTTACTAAAACATCAAGGAAGGGCAATTGTTCTTTTACCTCCTTTTCCATGGTGAAATTGATGTTGGGATGTTGTTGATGTGTTCAAAGAAAACGTGTAAGTATTCCTCTTTGTTTATAGCGAAAACATCATTAACATATCTTTCCCAAATGGACGGTCCTTTATCTAAAGTTTTGAGTGTTGTATTTTCAAAGGTCTGCTTGAATATCTCTGCAAGAACAGAGGTGTTGGAGCTCCCATCGCTACACCATTGATTTGACTGTAGACCACATGTTGAACAAGACGCAGATCTTGCTAAGAAGGGCTTGTAATATTTCAAGGTTGTTATGGGTTTGCAGCGATGTTCGGGACTCCAACGAGGTATTGTTGACAGGCAAGTCTTTAAGGATGCAAAGGATGTCATCGATTGTGATGCTGGTATATAGTGATGTCAGATGAAAGGATAGCATGACTTCATCTTGGGGTATGTGTTGAGTTTTCATAGATCTAGCAAATTCTGTTGAGTTGTTATAATGGCGGTCTTTGGGTAAGGTAATAGAATATGAGCTATGTAGTGTGAAAGTGATTGTATACGACTTCCCGAGTATGCTACAATTGTTAGTATCGGAACATTTGATATGTGAAACTTTGATAGTCCATAGAATCGTGGTAAGAGCGAATCTTTAGGTTTAAGTTTGTAGTAAAGGTGATCCTCCAAGAGCTTGTCACTACGCATGTTAATGAACATCTTGCAGTGTTGATGGGATTTCTTTTTAGAACATTGCATGGTCCATTGTCAAGGTGTTCAGTGCACTTTTGGATGCAATGTTCTTTTGTTTAGGATGACAGTAGCCCGTCCTTTGTCAGCTGGGAGGATAGAAATGGAGTTGTAACTCAGGAGTCTTCTTATGGCAAATCGTTCATTTTTTGTCAGGTTGGCAGGGGGCGCCTTGGATGCTTGAATACTAATGCTTGTCTTTGCTCTCGTGGTATCTACTTGACTTCTTAGGACGTCTCTTACTATTGTTTTTACAATGGACTCGATTTTTGCAAGGATGGAGTTTGATGCAATGGAGAAATTTAGACTTTTAATCAAAAGAGATTCTTCTGCTTCTGACAGCGGTCGTCTTGGGAGGTTAATCATCCAATTCGACTTGTCTGTAATGTTCTGTGCTGGAGCAGCTTTTCTTTTCAAGTTTACAAATTTAAAGTTATTCTATACAAGGCAAATCGAAGTCTATTGATACCAATAGTTGAAGTCCTCTTCTATGTAAGTGCAGGCAGAAATTTTGAACTGAAGTGAATTGCAGACGGAATAACTCTTGTCTTTATTTCTTGTTTGTGTGTCCGATGGTCGTAAGAGACACACATATGTAAGTACAAGGGCAAAACTAATGTCAATAACAATACCGTGAATAAGATACGACACTAACCTTTTTATAAATCTATGGACTAATCGATTCGATGTCAGGGTAGTAGTCTTTCTCCCCCTAGTCCTTCCTACTATACCTTTCTTTTCATAGGAGATCGTCTAATAATGAGTCCATTAGCATTTGTACTCTCGAATACTTTCACTACTTCATAAGATTTTATTTTAGCGGTAAGATGGAAGTTAAAGGTCTGAAATTAAACCTCAGGACTCCTGGTGGCACACGACAATCCGAATTGATCACTTAACAAAATAAATATTTTGCATTTGAAGTTGTAGTTTTCTAGTCAACAACGGTGTTGTAGTTTCTACGTATAAATGTTCTCTACAGACTATTGTACAACGAAAGCCAAAAAAATGGTGACGCAGAAGGCAGAAAATTTATCTGATCAGCGCTTCACCCTCTGAAAGAATTATTAACCAAGTGACTTATTTTCCTAGTAGTTGTGGCTTGAAATTACCTTACTCCAGATATCAATTACAATAGCGGATACTACACTTGGCAAAACTTTCTGAAAGGATATGGAGACAAAATGGTCCCGCCATTGTAATATCTGACTCCATATAGCAAAAAGACTTCAAAACTGTGTAGGGAGATGTTGTTTTTTGCTAATAATAGAGCATGTGTCAAGTCTGTGTAACCTCAATGTCACGCTCTTTTAGATAAATGCCAAAAGAACTTTTTAGAAATCGGGTCTCTTACAATGCATTATGAAAAACAACAGCACGCAACTTAGCGTTTACTTGTTTTCACTACACCTCTTTATCAAAAAGAGATGTTTAAATTCAATACCTAAAAGCAGGTAATAGAGGTGGCTATATGTCAAATTCTCACAATATTCTGTTTAAAGATAAAGTGTGATCATTCTGATTTTGAAATACGCAAAAATGTTAATTTAATTTATACGATTTTGCACTTTTTTATATCTTTAACTGTTTTTATTCCTTTCATAAAAATTGGCAAGTAAATGACAAATTTTTTGGTTGTTCTAGGGCTAGTTGATGAGTAACAGAATATAAAGTTCCAAACCATACCGCCATACTGAAGAACAGAATGATGCATCCTCGAATTTTCGACCTACAAGGCCTTAGTCATGAGACAATTTTTCAGGCCTTGTATACAGAAAATTCGAGGACGGATCACTTTCTCATTCAAAATTGCAGTAAAGGTACAAATTTTACATTTTGAACATCGGAAAGATCCATTTTGTGAGATGAAACTAGATGTTTTAATGACCTAGTCTTCTAAAAAGTTCTGTATGTCGGAAGAAGAATAGAAAAATTAAGAATGAAAGCAGGAATAAAATACACGAAAGAAAAGATATGTTTTCATTTCACGCCTTTGGGCGCTCTTCAGAGAAGTGACAAAAGTACACGTTAACTTAAATGAATGTTACATACATACAATGTAGTACCTTAACTGTCGGCTTTGTCAACCTCATTATCAGAAGTATGTCGTTTTAAACTCAAAGCTTAATCGGCAATTTAAAATTCCTCATGTCTTGCATATTTCAAAGGTGCTTCAAATGCCGTGGCTGACGATGAAACAAGAGAACATTGAAGGAACAGCCATTAAAAGGGAAAGTACTCTTCCGATTAGAGTGGACCAAGTTTAACCATTGGTGTGTCTTATGAAGTTTAAACTTGAATGGACAGTAGTAGATAACGAAGTCAATCTTGATTCACATCACTTCTCTGTCTGTCCGTTACGCACATGTATAGAATTGGTGTAGGGGAATTGTAAGACAAATCCAAAACACAATACAAGGGTTGCTAATCTAAAGTCTTAGATGACTTGGAAATGTGCTACCTGCTGACAAGCTTTTTAAATTAATCCTGTCAACTACAAAAAGAATCCAGTGGAACTATGAAAACATTTTTGTACACTCCAGGTCGATTGCATACAAACAAGACTAGATTGTGTACTTCTGACGCGCAAGAATTCGTGTTATCTCGATAGCTGGCGTGTTTGAAACCACACAAAAGAAAATTAATTCATATTTTACCTACAAAACAACCAGTTTGTTTGAACGTCTTGATTGCAATATTTATTGAAATGGAATGTTTCCAAGAAATTAGAGCATTTAAATGTACCGAGGGCAAATATACTGTGAGATGAATACATCATCCGATTTCATCGCTTATTAAATCAGCACAAGGTTCTTTTTCAGATTTTCGAAATTTTACAAGAAATTGCACTCTCAAGTTGTTTGCCTTAGCAGTAGTTCTGCTAAATGACAAATTATAGGTAGTTATGACAGCAATACGTCGGGTAGGCTTTGTTCTTCTCCATTTTGGCTTAAAAACAATAGCATTTTGTTAAACCTTACCGATCATGGCTTTCCTCTGATTAACATCACCATAGAATCCCAGCGAGAATCAGAAACAGGATTATTGGTAACTTCAGATATGAAACTGTATGACTTCTTGGCGAAGTTCTGTCGTAGATTATGTCTTTTTTATCAATTAGTTTTGAACAAAAATAAAGTTAACGGTAAATTTTGTAGGAGAGGTTGTAACTCTGTACGTCACGTCCTGCTAAATGATCACTAATTATCTACGAAATGGAATTCAGTTCATGCACTTCGCAGATATTCGCAGTGATACATGAATTGTAATGTAACATGAAACTTGAAACTAGAAACTCGTAAAAGTCAGCTACTGTGCCTGATAACCACTCTATCTGTCAGTGATCAAACATTGTCAGAGGTAATGCAATACCATAATTAAAGAATGAAACCATTAACTCAAGCAATCAAAGAATTCGAATAATACATGCTTTCGAGGGAAGGAAATCCAATTAGTAACACCAAATTACTGCATAGGAATCAGATTGTCTCTATATCCAGACAACAAATCTAGCAACTTCTATAAAATAATCTAGGCTATGAATGTGATTCAGTGTTCAAACCTAGAAAATACTTACGGTAAGGTTACGATATGGCACGGTCTATTCGTCCGGATGTATTTTCTGCAGGCAACCAGAAGCACCAATACGCAATTCCGGAGCTTGATTTTCTTGTTACGTACGCTTAAAGCATCTCTATATCGTTGCGACGACGGCATAAGCGATATACGAGCTGAAATAAGAGAGCCAGCATTTGATGTTTAATCTCGTGTAAATTTCTCAAAATCTAAACACGTCGACTAAGTGTTGGTTTGCTCAGCGCCAATCACTGGTTTTATTTCTAAGAATGATTCCTTTCTTTGTTATAAAGCTCATCTGCATTTCTTAGGGTTATCAAAGGATTTGCGACGTACCGATTAACGAGTGAGTTCATGTCCCAGTTCTGTAATCTAAAACAAATCAACGCCCTTTGTAATGGTAACTTATACATGACTTTATAACGAGTTTTCGCGACAGCTGCCTGGTAAATAATTGGAAGATTACTGTTCATCATTGCCTACAGTAGACACGTTCTAAAATAAAAGAGAAAATCTGCCACAGTAATAGTTAAGAACAGACCCTGGTTCGAATCTCCGTTGGTCTTTATCGTAATTCCACCTCTGCTCTTAACCCAAGACCACCCTTTTGATCTCGATATGGAATTAAGCACAATAACAGGTTGCCATGATTTCGGAACGACAAATCTACCATTTTTTAGACCGTAAAATGACTAGATAGTTTCACACTCTCCTTTAAATATGTCACAACATTAATATTTTCCATGTTGTGATGGAAGGATCCAGATGGTAGTTAATTTAAGAGAAGAGTAAACTTTAGACCCTATTTAGAGCGAAAGCAATCTAATCTCGATTTAATGACTTACAAGCTGTTTTATTGCAAGGTTTGTTCTCGAGCCCAAACTGCAGGTAAGCAAGAAATTTATATTACATTTATTATGCTCTAAACGAATAGTACTTTTTAAAATTTACTCCCGACCTAAAGCCTTTAGAAATCTAAGGTTATGTTTTCAAGCCCAGACTGTCGTTGCGAAATCCAAAGTTCTCTGTCAAACCGTGCAGAGATTTTTACAGGTTTTCGTTAAAATCATGTGGATCCCTTGCAGTTTACGTTTGACACTCAGGAACCAATTTTTACAACTAAATCCGTATTTGACATTTTAAAGCCAATACGTTTTAGACTCAATATTTCCATGAGGAATTATCAACATTTGTGTTTTGAATAATGTATTGAATAAAGCAATATTCTTTAGTTAAGTCATTAAACATCATAACCTACCATAGGTAGTGTTTCCTAACGATGTAAGCTGTAGACGACTGTAAACTTTCACATATGGTGTACGGTAGATGCAAATGTTCACGAAGTCTAATGATTTAATAGGGATCGGGTAATTGACAATCAGAGTCCGGAAATTGCAAAACAGCAAGTGATCGAGAATTGTGTTGCATTTCCTATATGTGAATCCTGCTACGCTACTTACCGGCAAATAGTCCCAATTAAGTATAAATTGGATGTTCAAGAATTTGAGCATTTGGTTAACTAGTTTAGAAGTTTATCTTCCTCTCTTTTTGTTAGTTCATGAAAGTATGTTAGTATCACAACAAGTAAGACACTACACTCCTTTCTCTTTTTGAGTCGCTTCCTTTATTTCAAAGTTTCTTTAGAAGCCTTTCACATTAGGTGTTTGTTAGGTTGTTTTTCACACCTTAACACCATTTATTCATTATAATCTTCTTCGTCTACCATTTAAAGACACTATTTTATACTTCTGTTTTATTGTCCGCCGTCCGTCCGTCTGTTTTTTGCTCCGTAAAAAGGAAAATCGCCCTTCCGAAGATTGCCAGAAATGTTTGGTGAAACGCCGGAAGAAAATGCAGCCAAAGACATGTCTCTTACTCTCGAAATTACCACCCTTTATTACAATATTAGGTTACAAACTTTTAAGCTATCAATGATCGGTAACCAAATTTTGAGTCAATACAGTCAGCACTTAGTACTGTTGCTAGTCTTATGCATTATAATCTAAGATCACTATTCAATTTTGAAGAATATATGCTTTTTGCAAGATAATGTCAACTTGTGGTTTTCAACCTAAAGGCGATAGTTATCCAAATTGATCAGAAACCATTAGCCTCTTAAGAATTTCAGAGCTCTTATTCCAAAAATACCATTTTCCCCCAAAGCATAACAGTGTTTTAACTTACAGATCTTTGCAAAGACTACATTCTACACGTCAAGTATGAGGTTCGTTTATTTGGTTTCCAATCTTTTATCAAAACTGCTTCGTCTGAAAAAGCATAAAATAGACCAAACTCAGAAGTCGTAACTACAGATTTCAGCAAAACATGATCTGAAAGCAGTTTTTCACATTATGCAAGATCTAATATCAAGCTATGAGATAGTAGACGCAGAGGATGACGGGAGACTTTAAAGATAATAATAATGATTCAGAAGATGTATAGATATGCAGTTTTGTGTATTACTATCAAGCAAGAAAATTTTTTTACATGCTTACAACATTTAAAAAAACATATCTTGTTGTGGCATCAACGTCATCACTAGCTTTTATACTTTACTATCTAAAGATGATTGGTTGATAAGTTAAAAATAGTATATACCAATGTAAAATGACAGATGACAATGCATGAGCTTTTTGCACTAAGGTAAATAATTCATGCCCATGCTACAGGTTAATGGACGCATAGGCATGCTCTCTCTCATGTTTACTGTACAATAGGTGAAACAAAACACCTCTGTTATTTCATTGAGTGTTGATTTTTTTTAATAAGATGCAAAATTATTAAGACTGTTGTCTAGGGTGAAGCTGCGCCCCGTAATGCAAGCAACAATAAAGGTTTTACTGATGTTTACCTCTACCGAGGTTGTATTGAGTCAGAGATCAGTAGGCAACGTGGTACCTTATGATAAAAAGAATGAAATTTTAATGTGATTACCGAAACTTGCAGACAAGGTCCCCCGACTGCAAACACCAGGCTTTTTCTATCGGGCTAGATATCTCAGTAGCAAATGTCCAAAGATTCTTGGTCATTCAATCCCCATCGTCCAGGTATTAACTTCTATCCTCAAGTGGTAAATGCGCTTACGACAGAAATGTGTTTGGTACAATTAATTGCTGTTTATAGCCAGTCACATATGGTAGATATTGTTACACCAGGGGCTTACTATGATGTTTACGATGTTTGATGTTAAGTAAGAAAGAAACTGGATAGCACGACATCAAGCTGTTTTAGGAAAGTATTCGTGTGATACCGACACCGGTATTATCTCCTTGATGTATAAAGCGCTGCTTGTCACAGTCTATTCCCAAACTGCCATTTTGTATTTCTTCTTGTGCAGTCGGTGTCTCTGCTGTGATTGCTAAGCATTCAAATATTATTTGTGAACATTTGCTCGAATCGCGACCGGAGAGTTTTCTCATCAAAAGAATCACTTTGGAACATTAAACAAAGTGTTGTTTTGACTGTGAAACAAAATGAATTATGTCAGTGCACCTCTGGAAAAGAAAGCAATCAATCCTATTATACACTGACTTCAATAATTGCTCAGATCACGTAGGAATAATCTCTCCAGCCTTTGTGTGTGAATTGTAGTATCTACTCCTGTGGGTGCTGTTAGGTTATTCGACTCAAATTATGAAGTTGACGGGATTCTTTTTGGAGTCTATACGTCTTAGAAGCATAAATTACAAAAGATAATTATAAAGAGGAAGAAAAGAGGTTACGAATTTCCTGTTTTTGGAGTGAACAATATATTCAATTTTTAAGATATATTTAATATATTCTTAATTGCACGGCACAACGTCGCTAGAAAATAAATGTCGAAGAATTAAGGGAAACTAGTGTCGAGAAATTAAAATGACAAGTTTTTAGAGCCGAAAAGATGAAACAGCTAAAGCAAAATAACAAGATATTGTCACTGTGCCTAGCTGTTGCCTAGACATCAACAAAATGACAACAACTATGAAAATCCTCACTTCTTACAGCGATCAAAGTTTATGAACATATCTTGTTACATGGACACTTATTGTGTCAATATTGGCATCATTAACCCATTTTGAGTCGTTAATTCGTTCTTCGAACACGGAAAAGTGAGTAATATAAAATTTTGACTACATAGGCTTATTAAGCAAGCTAGTAAGTAGCTTAAGGAAAGAGGATACGACAAAGAATTTCAAAATCAGTTGGAAAGGGGAAGGGTATTGAATGGGGAGCTATTGGTAAAGGAGAAGCAAAATAGAAGACATAAAAATAAGAAAGTCATCATGTTATCTCCCACGATACAGCCCAAAACAACCAGATCGGTTTAATATCGGGGAGGTAGGATCAATACGTCCCCTTTCATACCTGTTTTATGTACCTACTCTCCTGTCTTTATTTCATTTTGCATCACTCATATCTCTTCTTCATTTTTCTTTTTATCAAGTACATAGTTTGTCCTTTAACCTCTCTTTTTCAGCTATTTTTCACGTCTGCAAAGGTGTTGGAGTTGCCATTATTTGACTCACACTGGAAGTTGACATTGTCTCTAACATAAGTTAATTCTGTTTCTCGTTCAAGCCACCCTGTATATTTCTATATCCCGATCGCATGAATAAGGCCTTCTGCGTCGCCAATTCTCAGATGGATCTCACAAAATGGCGGTAAATTTTACACATATTATCATTTTCTCTGGCATATACTGGCCCAAGGCACTACATCTCTGTGAATTTATTTGAATATGCCTCATCTGTAGGCATTTTTTGACGTCTTTCTTCTTGTGCGTGTTTTTGATTTCGCCCATTTGGATATAAATGCAACTATCCTCATGTGTATCGCAGAACTTGTCAGGTATGTTGCAGTTTCGAATGTCAATGATCTAAACTGACAATGAAGATTCACAACAGCAAGTCCCCCTTTGGGATATTAAGCATTTACCGCCTTGTTAATTACTAGCTAATTGTTTTTTACACATTTTCACTTGTTTCTATCTGTTAGTGATGCATTGTACCAAAATACTCAATATATTTCTGTAATGATTCTTCGTCTAAAAATTTCCCTGAAGATATCAATAGTTTGTTGACGAAACGTCAGAATGATAGTTTAGTAGTTAAAGCTATGTCTCTTTCTTTGGTTCTAATTTTTATTAGAACACTACAGAAGACTAGCAGATGTCAACGTCATCGAACAGAGATGAAACATCGCAACGAATTCGCTTACCATTGAATATTAGGCACACATTGCTAAACCTTTGTACTGGGATGGTTAATCGGTTTCGGTGACTGCTTTTAAATCCGCCGGTTGTGAGTTTGATTTCCTTGAGCTCCTTGTCACCAAATAATTGTGGCAAAGCTCCACTCTGTACAAAGACATGTCAATGCATTTGTGTCTCATTAAGTGATACATATATTTTGTGCGAAAAAAGGCATAGTCGGAAACGTTATAGAAACATCAACGAGTTTTCCATCTTACCCACATTTAAGTTGCAGACCCTCATACTAAGAATTAAAGGTTCTTCGTCAAACTTTTGTGTGAAAACAACACTTAGCTTCCACACGATCT
Organism: Chironex yamaguchii; assembly: GCA_024741275.1. Taxonomy (NCBI): domain Eukaryota; kingdom Metazoa; phylum Cnidaria; class Cubozoa; order Chirodropida; family Chirodropidae; genus Chironex; species Chironex yamaguchii. Next base: position 20,577 of record JANTCA010021889.1, read on the forward strand.
TCATTAGAATGTCTTCTTATAAATCATCGGGGATCGCTGGCCGTTTGGTAAATAATGTTACACGTTTTGGGCTTTTAAGATGTGTCAAAGATGTACCTGATGAAACAAAAGCAGTAGTTCCATATAGAAGTTGACAGGGTGACCTGTTTAATTGGGATCGATGGTTTGGTGGTCATAATCGTACTTCTGTTTGTCAAGAAAGACCACCTTGTCCACTTCTAAATACAACTAGTGCAATCGGTAACAAATGGATGCCTTGCAGGCAAATTATACATGTCGTCTATAAGCGTCTCCGCCAATCGACAGACGTCCAAATAATGAGTAGACGATCCTTGGTCAATGACTAATAGTCTCTGGATCTTTCCTACTGAACTGTTTAGTTAAGTAGTAAAGATGTCAGATTTGCAGCCGTGAGACACTGGTCGGACGCTTCGGTACTCTCAGTGATAACTGCATCTTCTTGGACGTATATTGAGAGAGAGTAAAGTAATCGCTGAAGAGATGTGATTAACATCCATTATTAACAAGTAGTAGTCATTGCTAATACTAAAGTGCTCTCTTATTTAACCACCAATTGGTTTAAAGGCAGTCAGTCACAATCTTGATTTCACTTGAAAAAGTACATAGAATGTGTAGTTTCCAGTCCACCTAAATTTACAAGAATGCAAAGAATATGGTATTGCAATTAACAAACTGATGCTTATACTTCATGTTTGGAGCACAGGACTAAACTCGATTGTGACAAAACTCGATTTTTCTAGAATGCCTTCAAATGTTGCGGAAACAAATTATCGTCATTGAAACACGTTTGGCCGTCCTTGTCTTTAGTGATCAGCAGGAGAAACAAATCAAACATTGCTAAAATGCATGTCCATGCATGCTAAACAGCTTTTTCTTTTACTGCAGTAACCTTAGTCCGTCTTTGAAAAATAATAAGTCATGAAAAGTGTCTTTGATGGCTCTCTTTGTAAACATTGTGTTTCTCTTATCCTATTAAAGCATGAAACTGCTGATTTGAATAAGATAAGACGTAATATACACGAAATTTACAGTAGTCGTATTCTGTCATGCCTTTATTGTTGCAAAATAAGAGGACGCATTGGATTCCAAAATAATGCGCAAAGTACAAGTGACGTCAGTTATTTAAACACACGTAGCGAACCGAGTCGACATTGCTATTTGTTGACCGAATGTCTTATCAAGCAAAAAACTAAAAACGTCAAATCTTTCTCTGTTTCCTTATGCAGCAATAGAAACAATCAGAACAAGCTGAAGCGAAAGACAAACAAAAAGAACTTACGATAGCTCAGCTGAATATCAACAGTTACAGAATCACGCCATAAATGAAGCTTCATCAAGAAAGTAATCACCAAAGGAAGGAGAATAAGGGGGATCAGGAAGAGAATTTAGGGCTGGATACAAACTTTCAACTGAGCTGTCAATGTCAATTTCATCACATCAGAAGATACTAATCACGATCCCGAAAATCTAAAGAATAGGAAAAATCTTTCTGTGGTACAAATATTTTTGTGGTACAAATTAGAACAGGAAAAGTAACTGGCTAGCTGAGGAAGACAATAAAAGAAAATCAGACGTGAGAGTAAGACGAAAAATGAAAAATTTGCAAAGTTTAGCCACATATGTTCCATATTGCATTTAAAAAAGATCCACAGAAGGCGTCACGTGGTGCCTGGTTAATTGAATTTGCTTACTAGCAGTTGTACTTTCTAAGGTACAACATATCCTATATTTTCAGGGGCGGTTCCAGTATAAATTTTGAGGAATGCTGAAGTCTCTGATAATCCAATACATTGCTCATCCTAGTTTATAAAAATGCCCTTTGACATACAATTTAAGTGTTGAATTATGTTGACAAAATGGAGTGGTCGAGCCAAAAGTGGGCACCTGCAAAATAGGATGCCGGTTAGATACTTGTCATTCACGGATGTTCAACTCCCGTCACTGATTTAGTTAAGGTCAGTTGTGCGATGATTCAAAGTCGGACAGGGAGGTACTCGAAAGCTTGCGTTTACTCAGAAATATACAATCTAGTACGTGAATTAACCAGATGTCAATGACCTGAAGTGACAATGAAGATTCACCACAGAAAGACACCAGATGTCAATATCAACGACCAGAGATGAAGCAACATCAAAATTTGTCTACCCTTGAATATCAGGCAGACATTTTCTACCCAGACGGTACGAAAATAACATATGTTATACAAGCATTAAATCTTAATATCCAAAACTGAGCACTGCTGAGGCATCTAAAGCACCTCCGGGCTCGAAGTCGCAACCCTCAGACTCAAAAGCCAGAACTCAATCAGATGTGCCATTCCGACACAAATAAATGTAAATCATATATTTTAACAAACGAACTGTTACAGATTTAGAATGTAAAAAGGAAACAGATTAGTTGCTACATAAGTTAGATTATCATCAATTTTCAACAATTAAATAAAACAGTTTCACTTTTGTGGCGAAAACTGCCAGTCTGAAAGTTTAGTTCACAACCACCAGGAACATCCTGATTACTTGCCGGCAAAATTTGTTGCATCAAGACTTCTGTTTGAAACTTAAATTAGAAGGAAAGAGCCAGCAACTTTTTCTTTGAAGCTGAAATCTGAAAACAAGAGAAGAAACACGGTTACGTTGAAGGCTATGAGAAGAGAGCAACATGAGTAATAAAATGTGTTTATAGGTAGAACGATCCTTTTTTCAACGTAGCGCTTGGAGATTAAGAAGATGGAAATGAACATATAGTTGAGTCTTAGAATGTATATTTTCTAGAACATCTCTTCTATGATAACCCTTTAATAAGGTACTCATTATTAGAATAACTTTTACATTGTCTTGCAAAGGGCGGTAAAGTTACAAACATCTTTTATTTTATAGTTATATACTAACCCCACGGCGCTACAGCTTTGTGAATTATTTGCAGTGATTTGCCCACACTACAACGCACAACAGTGCTTGAACAATCTTTTTCTGGTACAAAACTTGAAAATCGCCTTGAAAATTTGCGACATTGCGCTAAAATCATACTTAAAAGCTTTTTTC